>SMDT01000146.1:0-206686 GCA_005392925.1 Aquilaria sinensis | reverse complement strand
CCTAATATAGCGACGGCTAATTGTCGCTAAGGCCTACAAACTAACATAAGCCAATTAAGTACCTACACAAATTAGAGTGAGTTTCCACTTTTCATGATGTACATGCCATTATTAATTAATCTTTATCATGTGTCCTTATATTTTGGACAATCATTAGCTATCTAGTTTAGTTATTGTTTATGGTAAATCTACTTTAAATTTGATTTAGTTATTGTTTATGTCAAATTTTGCACAAATTAGTTTAGTTATATGTTAGTTGTCGAATTTTAGAAATACAAAGTAGAGTTTGCGTAATGCAAATAATGCTTCACTATTTTGGTGAGCAAAAATCACTTAAGAAATTTGTAAGTAATTTAACATATATAAATTATTGTTAATGAATATTAATTAAATTAGTTTGAATATGTTTATTGGCACATGAGGGCTAGCAATTGTTTAATATATTAGCATCTCATTCTAGCAGCGTAAAGTTAGTACAAGGCTGGGGAGGCTTAGATTATTTATCAGCTAGCGAAGGCTATGCGTGTGCATGGTAAGTTGCGACTGCTTAGTTCTAAAGGTAGGGTTACATGTGCAGGAAGTTGGAGGCACACTCCTGTAACATTCACTCCTGCAGATATTAGTTCGGCTTTCTGAACTCAACCAATCAAATTGAATAAGGAGTTTCTTGTTATGTGAAAATGAATCAAAATTCAGAAAAGTGTTAGAGCTAAGACATCATTTTATTATTATTTTTTTTCATTTTTTGATATTATTTCTGTATATACTAGTATTTCTCTATCATCTCCAATATAAATAACCAATATCAATTAAGAAAACAAAAAACATTAATTAATAAAAAAATTATGATCTGTATATTGATAGGTAACAATAGTATGTTCATGCGTATAAGTGTGTTTTTGGTTATAGTTTCCTAGTTCTTTGCATTTTATATCTTCTTTATCGTATGTCCTTGTCAAATAACATTTAGTTAGTATCACTAATAATTACATTAAAATTGTGTTTGGTAATCCGAAAATGAGCCACTACTAAAAAACTCGTCTTTTCCAACTGTTTTTTTACCAACGGTCAAGACGTTGGTAATTATCAACGTGTAGAATCGTTGGTAAAATTTTTCTAACGTGTACGCGTTGGTGGGGTTTTTTTTTTTTCCCATTACCAACGGCTGAGCCGTTGGTATATTCCAACGGTTATGACCGTTGGAATTAGGTTCCAAGTGTCACGCATTGGTAAATATATACAATAATTGGAGCAAAGCATGTGTAATATTTCCAACGGCTTAAGCCGTTGGAAAAAAAAAACCCTGTACATTTACCAACGGCTTTAGCCCTTGGAAACAGAATAAATGAAACGGTGCGTTTTATACTTAGGTTTCCAACGGCTACGGCCGTTGGAAAATTTGTTTTTAAAATGGCCCCCCCCAGCGCAACTCGTCTTCTTCGTCGCGCCTGGTTCGCTTCTCTCTCTCCCCTACGACGCCTCTCTCGCACAGCACACACATTCACTTGTTTGCGTCGATTGGGACCCGAAACAGCTTCTTCGAGGTCCGAAATTCGTGGATCTGCTGTCGTTTGGCACGCTTTGAAGGTTAATTAGCTTAATTTTGTCCGGGAATTTTTTGATTTTTTTTGAGGTATTTGTCCCTATTTGAGCTTCTTGGTTGATAATGGGTTGAACATGTTGGTTTTTATTACAGTATTGAAGTGATTTGGAGGTGTTTGAAGGAAGTTAACATTTTGATTTGAGGTAACCGCGTTTATTTCGTATTTTTGATTTTTTCCCCCCCAATAATTACGTATTTTCGGATTTTATAGTGTTAATTTGGTTTGAAATATGTGCAATATTTGTTATTTTGTGTTGCATTTGGTTGGAGATTTAGTTTTTAGGTTACCCATTACAATTGTTTTTTTATGTGCATTTTTTTACAATTTTTTTCCTATTTTCGGGATTAATTAGAAATTATGAAATTATTAGTTTTAAGTGATTTGTTTAGGTAGTATATTTACATTTTGCAATGAAAAAATATTGTAGAATATTTATATTTTTTTTCATATGGTGAAAAATAATTTTTATAATAAAATGAGATTAGGTAAAATATATTTAAAAAAAATGATTATACTTCTTTTTGAACTAATTGAAAAATGAATAAAATGTTAAACAAGTTAATATTAATATTAATCACAAGCATTTACTATTGGTTTATAAATATTAAAATCCATTATAGATATAAAAATTATTAGTAAATTTACAAAGATATAAATTATTTAGAAATATAAATTTATTAGAAGTAAATGCATTTAATGTATTTAACATATTATTAATAATCTCACGAACTCACCTATAACTTAAAATTATAAATATTGCCGTCCAATGTATTTAAATTTGTTTATGTAAATATAATAAGTATTTTTTTGGTACTGTGTCTGAGTGCAACTCTTAGTGGATGCTACTATGTTTCTTCTTTATGTTCCCTTTTTTATGGCAACTCTTTATGATTCATTTTTAAAATAATGAACTAACAAATTAAAATACTTAATAATGAAGAAAAATTAAAATGAAACTCGATCACTTTTTGAAATACCCAAAGGAATATACTCAACTACTTTTAATTAGGGAATGTTCACTTGAACCATATACTATTGCATTAGAACTTTTAATAACTCATTTCTGAAACAAATAAACAAATGAGGATTTATGATTAATGCAATACAATGTGATCAAATAAATGTTCTAGATTAATCTATAATTATATCGAATTTTCAGAATTTAATGTAATAATACTTTCATTGTCCCGAAAAACCCAAATTTAAGTAGTGATCAACTAGTTAGTGAACACTTGCATGCGTCGACCATGATAATACTACTAACATTATTATTATTAAAAGCAAGACTAATGTATGGCCAAGCTAACAATTTTTATTTAACGGCAAAAACAAATTTTATTAAAAATTTACTAGCTCCTTAAGTTTATTAACATAAGTTGTTGAAAGGATCGGAGCTTAATAGAGAAGTAAGCCGTTTAAGTATCAAACTAGAATTATTTTGTCATAAAGTGTTCCTTTTTTGTCGAACTAATCAATAATTCAAAACTGTTTTTGCATAAAAAGTGATTATTTTCAACAATTATAGAATTATTGGAACTTTACACTTTAGAAGTTCAAAAAGTACTTTTAAAATAATTACCTGTGGGGTGATGTGTTTGTGTTATCTGTGAGGCTCATCCATTACCAGAAGAGGAACATCAAATATGTTAACACTATTGCTATGAAACTCTTATATTTGCAAATGTTGTCTTTGGGTGTAACTCTCATATTTTAGGCAAGGCATTTCAAGTGGACTTTTAACGTGATGTCACAAAAAAAAAAAATACATGTGGATGACAAGCCCTTCTTTCACTTAATAGATTTCTATGCCATGTTTACCAATTTCATTTTGTTGTTCTAATCATTTTGATGTGTTATAGTTTTGCACTGGCACTTTAAAGACAATAATAGCTTTTGTTGCACCTGTGAGGGGCAGGAATATTCAAAACTAATGCTAGTTTTGAGTGCTTGTTCACACCAGTAATATACATAAACATTATTTGGACAGAGAAGTGCAGATGTTCAAGGCATAGCCAAGTATAGCTGATTACTTATGTTTTTCATTAAGTGAAAAAATCCAACTCTTCTTGATGCATTCAGAGCAAGTGCACCAAAAACTGCCTAAATAACTATCAAACAGATTATATGGTAGAATACCTACTTTAGTTTCAAAGAATGATCTCACAACTTAAACAAAGTTGATATTAATAAGCGATTAAGAAAAGCCAGTTCCAAAAACTCAAACTCATTGCCATATATATATATATATATATATAGGTCAATTTCTATACTCAACGATGGAAACTAGATATGTACAAAATATGTGTTGGCCTTATCTGAAATTTAAAAAAAAATGTCTCAATTTAAAACAGTTATACATAAGTTAAAATAAATGATGCGTTAAGAGAGAAAAGATAATGACATGACGGTTATACATAACTATAATGAAAAAAATAATAATCTCCATACCGTATTTTGTTTAAATTGATCGTGTACATTAATGATACTTTGTTTCATTTGAAGAAATTTCTTATATTACCAGGATATTAAGTTATTTTTCCCCCTTTTTCAGTTCCTCCCTGCATCTGTCTAGCGTGAAGAAGTACCCATTGTTTCTCCTGTCCGTTTGCAGCCGTTCGAGGTTAGTTTATAATTCTTTTCGTGTATAATTGAGAACGGGATGATTTTAAGGGAAATTGTTTTAATTACTAATATTGGTAATAAAACGGAAATACTTCTCACTATGGTTTGAACACTGTGGCTTTAGATTTGAATATGCAATTTATGTTAATTATTTGTTATCTGTGCATATTTTTTCTTCTGTATTATAGTCAATATGTAATTTCTTTGTGCATTGTGTATATTATTTTATGGCATGATTATTTGTATAAGTTCATGGTAATAGGTGTAGTTATGGTTTAGTTGGAGTGCTTTAGTGTAAATGGTTATATTATGTCATGGTGTATTGATAATAAAAATTTATTCATTATAATAAAACCATGTTTTAATAATATGACAATAATAATGCAGAAAAAATACCTCGTAAAGGAATTTGGAGACCAATAGAGAAAATATTAATACAAATAAATTAGGATCACTGAAGAGGAGGAGTCACTGTCATTCGAAGAAATCCAGGTAGCCTGATTGTACGAAACATGACTTTAATGCAAACTTCTTCCTAACCCTAACCTTTACCTTAGACCATACATCTACACTTAAACCTAACACAATATACCTAAACTTGTAAACCCTAAATACGACAAAATCTAACCTAAACTATAAGTCTATAATCGTAGCAGTATGAACCCTATACCTAAGTTTAAACTCTAATAGACATAAACTTAGACCCTAATCTTAACACTAATTTGTACTTTACCATAAACGCTATACAATAAATCTGAACCGAAATAATCCCCATCTTGTCAAAACTCTAGACTTAACCTGTACCTTAATTATAAGCTCGTAATTCAAATCATAAACCCTCAAACTATAACCTTAAAAGTCTCAACGAGTAAGGGAATAATCAGGACAGTTACCATCCCTTAAGGTAAACATTAACTTTCTTTATTAATTACCTTTTGTAGTTAGTAAATCCTATATGTAATAAAATATCCTTTAAAAATTATGAATTTAAGTACTAAGAACAATGACAGTAATGACTACAATAACGAACAATAATGATGACCGTAGGGAAATCATAACAACAACTAGATTGAAATTAAACTTTGGCTATCTAAAAATACTGTAAACTTGAGTACGTAAACATTGAAGCATACTTCTGTTATTTTTACACATACGTGAAACCATAAACTTGAGTACGTATATCATTTAATAGATTGAGGTGTTTATGATTACGAACAGATTCTGTGTGTAATGGAATCCGCCCGTAGTTGGATGTACAGTAACCGTTTCTTGCCTCGCCAATCTGGTTACACACAACAGTGGGAGACTGGGGTGGAAGAATTTATATCATTTGCTGTATCCCACCCTGAAACTATGAGCGGGTCATGCATTCGCTGTCCTTATCGGAAGTGTAAGAATTTGCGGTTTAATCAGGCTGATGAGGTCAGAGTTCATCTGTACAAATGGGGGTTTGTACCTTTTTACTTGAATTGGACCGCTCATGGTGAGCCATTTAATGAAGCATCAGATACGGCTCCAGCTGTGGGTGGGTTTAGGGAGTTTGAGCCGGGGTGTTCGACGAATCCATATGAAAGGATGGTATTAGATGCCGTTGGCCCTAGTTACAATCAATTTCCGGAAGACAATGTTGTGGAGCCAAATGAAAGTGCTCAAAATTTTTTTAATCTTTTGAATTCAGCATCAACTCCTTTATGGGATGGGTGCGAAAGTCATTCTGAGTTATCGGCTGCTGTCCGCCTTCTCAACCTTAAGTCTGAGTATCACATGTCACGAGGATGCTTTAATGGCATTGCCCAACTAATGAAGGAGACCCAACCAACAGATAGTAAGATGCCATCAAATTGGTATGAAACTAAGAAATTAGTTTCCCAGTTGGGTCTGTCTCACGAGAAGATTGACGTCTGTGTGAATGATTGTATGTTGTTCTGGAAAGATGACAGTACCGATCGTATTTGTAAGTACTGTGGGTCTGAGAGATATAAGCCAAAAAATGGGAGGTCGTGGTAAAGATCGACCGAGGAAAACCATGCATTATTTACCAATAAGCCATCGTCTGCAACGCTTATTTGCGCCATTGGCAACAGTTGAGCAGATGAGGTGGCATAAGGAGCAAACACAGGTCCCAGGTGTGTTAAAACATCCATCAGATGGTGAAGCTTGGAAACATTTTGATCAGACCTACCCATGGTTTGCTTCGGAACCACGAAATGTCAGATTGGGGTTGTGTGCCGATGGATTTACACCTTTTGGAGCATCTGGGAAACAATACTCTTGTTGGCCTGTGATCGTTACTCCGTATAATTTTCCCCATTGGATGTGCATGAAAAAACCGTATATGTTCCTTTCGTTGCTGATTCCAGGTCCACGTAGCCCAAATCATAAGATTAATGTTTATCTACAACCTCTCATAGACGAGCTACGGCATCTGTGGTTTGATGGCATCGAAACATGGAATGTGTCATTGAAACAAAATTTTATTCTACGAGCAGCATTAATGTGGACCATAAATGACTTTCCGGCTTATGGCATGCTATCAGGGTGGATGACACATGGGCGATTGTCTTGCCCTATTTGTATGGGTGAAAGTAAGGCATTCCAACTTAAGTATGGCGGGAAAATTTCTTTTTTCGACTGTCATCGGCAATTCCTCCCCCGGAACCACCCATATAGAAGGAATTGTACTTGCTTTAAAAAAGGGAAATCAGAAAAGTCATTGCCTCCTCCACGCTTATCAGGTGAAGATATATTTGAAAGAATCTCATGGATTCCATCAGTTGGTAACGATGGTCCACAAAATCGACCGTGTGATTATGGGAAATCACATAATTGGACGAAGCGAAGCATTTTCTGGGAGTTACCATATTGGGCCACGAACTTAATACGACATAATCTTGATGTTATGCATATTGAGAAGAACGTGTTTGAGAATATATGAAATACTGTGATGGATGTAAAGAACAAAACGAAAGATAATGTGAAAGCACGGAAGGACTTGGAAATTTATTGTAATCGGCAGGAGTTAAACATGGTTCCACTTGATGATGGTCGTTCGTTCAAACCAAAGGCGAGGTTCACATTGGATGTTAACCAAAGGCAAGATGTGATCACCTGAGTAAAATCATTACGACTCCCTGATGGATATGCCTCAAATCTTGGGAGATGTGTTGATACAGTTGGTTGCAATATGTATGGTATGAAGAGTCATGATTGCCACGTTATGATGCAAAGGCTTTTCCCCATTGCCCTCGAAGCGCTACCCGACAATATTTGGAAGCCATTAACGGAGTTAAGCCTATTCTTTAGAGACTTGTGCTCTCCAGAGTTGCATGAAAATCACTTGTTTGCGTTGGAGGAAAATATTCCAATTATAATTTGTAAGCTTGAGAGAATTTTCCCTCCAGGGTTTTTTGATGTCATGGAGCATCTCCCAGTTCACTTGCCCTTTGAAGCAAGGGTTGGAGGACCTGTTCAGTACCGATGGATGTATAAATTTGAGCGGTGCATGCATGACCTAAAAATGAAGGTTTCTAATACTGCTCATGTTGAGGGATCGATATGTGAAGCATACCTTATAGAGGAGACTTCCATCTTTTGCTCTCATTACTTTGAGTCCCATGTTCCCTCAATGATGAACCGTGTACCGAGAAATGACGATGGTGGTCCTGTCCAATGTAATGGTGACTTGTGGTCCACATTCACTTTTCAAGGACGACCATATGGTGCATGCCGATATAGATTCCTCACGGACAATGAACTCAGACTTGCAATCACATACGTTCTTCTAAACTGTCCTCAGATCAGGCCATACCTAAAGTAAGTCATTTGATTCCTCACGGACGATGAACTCAGACTTGCAACCACATACGTTCTTCTAAACTGTGCTCAGATCAGGCCATACCTAAAGTAAGTCATCTGTCATGTAAAGGCATTCCAACTGTGACTATGTTCAAATTCAGTACTACTCATCAAACAAAACTAACATATTTTTATTGTTTCTGTTATTGGCCACAGTATGTTTGTGGACATGGTCAGGGAAACTGCACCCGAGATAACAATGTCCGAGATGGACATACACATTGAAAACAATTTCTCAGCCTGGCTCCGACAATATGTACGTGTGCTTTTAGGACAGAATGTATTGCAATATGTTAAGTTATAAAAGTCTCCATATATATTGTCCTAAATTGAAATATGTTTTACATAGGTTGATGACCCAGGTAACAATATTGTCGATAACATCTTGTGGGATGTTGCATGTGGGCCCTCATGGCGAGTTCAGACATGGCCGGTGTATTTCACAAATGGGTACAAGTTTCACATAAGTGAATGGGGGAAGGACAAATCAACATTTAATAGTGGAGTCTGCATACGCAGCACGGGTGCAAGTAAAGTTGAATGTAATTTTTATGGTATATTAGAAGAAGTCATTCAACTCGAATATCCCGGCTTTCCGCATAAGAATGTTGTCTTGTTTAGGTGCAATTGGTTTGACCCAACACCTGAACGTGGAACTCGAATGCATAAACAGTTTGGGTTAGTTGAGATCCGAAATAGCCGCAGATATCAGAAGTTTGATCCTTTCATTCTAGCATCACAGGCTGACCAAGTTTACTACACACAATATCCGAGTAAGTCACGTGAAAGAAACGGGTGGTCAGCTGTTATGAAGATAAAACCTCGATGGATAATACAGGCTGCAATTCTGGACACGGATGACGTGTATCAAGACAGTGGATCCGTTAATTGTCAAAGAATTGAAGATGACCCAATTGAGGAGTTAGCTGACCCGGGTGTCGGTGATGATATTGAAGAAGATGTACTTGAGGAGGGGGGATCTAATGGCGAGACAGAGGATGATGAGGAGTTTATATCCGATGACAGTGACTCTGAAGAGTCCGAGGAGTTTGAGTCGAATGACAGCAGTGGGTCGAATGAATGATTAGATAACATGTACTAGGAATAATGATAACCTGTAATTTCTAAGTAATGTGTAGAAAATATTTGAGTACATTTATGTACCCCTAATACTGCACAATATATGTCAGTAAATATATGTTATGTTTAATTTACCAACTTACCTAAAAATAAATGCAGATGCCTCGTAAAGGAGATAACACCTATAAACGCAAACCTGGGAAAGGACCATTTGCGCAGTTTAAGGAGGTAATGGAGCCAATACTTAATGAACGGCATAGGATGGGTTCTTCATCCCGGGCACAGGAGGATGTCGGTGTATAGACGCAAGGAACAACAGTACCAGCCACGCAGGTCCCCTCACATGAGCACCGATCTGACGGCGGTGGAGGCATGCCATCTGGACATGGATCTAGTGCGCGCCACCTGAGGCACCCCATAGTGATGACTCATCCCTCAGATGATGATATACATATTGATGACATCCCATCATCGATGTCACAGACAGCAGGCCGACCGCGGATGAGGATATCCCGACATGGTAACACGTAAGTGATAAATACCAGACACATGTATTAATATTAGTAAGAGTAAATACTTTACATGGAATCATTCTTTGAAACTTAAGTCATATAATTTCAATGTCACAGATTCATTCCAGTTGCGCGCGACACGGTTAGTGACACCATGTTTCACCACACATTTCAAACCATATTCTAATTGGTCCTCCGTCTCTCCATCAGACCTGCAGCAATGGTGGCGTGTATTTAAGGTATGCCAATAATATTACTATGTTAATGATGTAATAATGTTATAAGATATAGAATTGTATTTTCCCATGCTAATAGTTTAAACATATTAACCTGTACAGAGGAGCTGTGAGTGGGATCCCATACACCATAATGAGGTGTATCGGGTGTGGAATATATTGGGAGCACAGCATTACAGAAGCATGATGTCAGAAATTCGGCGTGTGAAAGATCCAGTTAAACGTCGAGTGAAGGCAAACTTTATGTGAGATACTGCATATGCGGAAATGGAGGCATATTGGGCGAGTCCGGAGTTCATTCAGAAGTCCGCTAAGTTCAAGGCAATGCGAGCAACAATGACTGACGAGGATTCACAGTCTGGCTCTTGCAGCGCGACATATGCTGGGGGATCTATCTCGATGTCTGCACATCGAGAGCAAATGGTATGTATCTCGCTAATGTTCTTTCAAACAATAGTTCAGATACTAATGAAATTAAATTACATATTAATGTTATGTTTCATTCAATTAGAGAGAGAGAGATCCTGCGAAGAAGGACCCTGGCTTGTTTAAAGTCCTTCAGGCGACACATAAAAAGAAGAATGGGAAATATGTTAGTAAGCGCTGTGAAGAAGTTGCTGTAAGTAGTAAAACTGTTTGGTCGCAGAATATTCTTAAGTTAATTACTACGTTTTACAAATTATGACATGACTAAATGTATTTTATGACGTTTCTGTAGACTCGTATCAGTGAAGAGATTGAGGAGCAAACACAGCAAGAGGATGGAATAGAGGCCATTGATGAACTAGCAATCATTAGTACCGCATCTGGCGGTAGAAGGAGAAGCCGTGTATTTGGATTAGGATCTGAGCAGTGTGCTATACCGGGAAGCCGACAGCCAGGTCCCATCCCGCCTATCGACATCACACAGACACCGCAATTCAACGAGCAAGTACAGAAGATGATGGCGGAGGAAAATGCGCGAAGGGATGCGGAGTACGAGATGAAGCTCGAGAGAATTAGGAGGAGACAGAGAGCAGAGATGGAGGCTCAGAGAGCGGCATTGGAGGCAAACCGGTCTTAGTTGGAGATTATTTGTCGTTCGCTAAACCTTCCGTGCCCGCCGGCACAACCAGTTCCACATTATGCTGATGACTCGGACTCAAAGGATGAGGAGATAGTCGGGACTCCGTGATGGGCGTCATCAACAGGTTAGCGCATTTCCAAAGTTCTTCTGTTAGAGGCATAGACATAATAATTTTTAGACCTAAATCAGACTGACTTGATATTTATGAAATGTGTAAGCCGTTGAATGTTGAATGCTTTATTTCAGACATATCTGTTATTGCTTTAATTATGCTGTATTTGAGAATTGCATATTTTAATAACGTTCGCATAGTTGTGTAATGTTTATTGCTGAGTAAGGCCAGGCGTACTTTTGAATTCTTACAATTAATTTTGAATGTGGCTTAAAACAGGGAAAAATACAAAACAACCGAAATCTTTAACGTTTAATATATATAACGAACGTGAAAATGGGAAACTTACCAACGTGCGCGCGTTGTTAATTACCAACTTGCAATACGGTCAGTACCAACGGCTTCATAACAACAACCTTACCAACTCCCGGCAGTTGGTAATTACCAACTCCCTGACAGTTGGTTAGTTACCAACTGCCGGCCGTTGGTAAGTTACCAATTGCCGGCAGTTGGTAACTACTACTACGCGATGGAAACTGAGTGCTTTCCATGACCGTTGGTAATTACCAACGTGTATTTTACCAACGTCTACACGTTGGAATGTACCAACGTGTTATTAATTGCGCGTTGGTAAAAAATTTTTCAACTTAATGAATACCAACTGCCATTTACCAACGTGAATTTACCAACTGCTGCACATTGGTAAATGGCAGTTGTTAAAGTCCTATATTTTAGTAGTGAGCTTAGTACTGCAAATTCAGTTCAATAATAGAAAATTTATGAATAGAACAAAAGCAATTTGAAATGGAGAAGAGTATGTAAGGGATGTTTAAAAATTAAAAATAGAAGATCCAACAAATCGATTAACTTTTGCTCAAGTCCAGTTAATCATGAAACCTCAATATGCAGGAGTATTTTGGTGTTAGGTGATGAGGTGGCAAAAATGAGAAATTAGCCAAAATTACATCATATATTGGGCATAAAGATTGGAACGACACTTATTTGAGAATAAAGATTCTTAACTACATCTCTCGTAAGGAACAAAATCTCATAAGACTCCCCATTTGCCTTGCTCATGTGCATGAAAACAAGATAGGCTGATGTTTATTTTGAAGATCTGTTCCATAAATATGTAGTGGGAGATATCTATTTCTTCTGGGATCTCAGCCATGCAAGTATAAAGTCTTTTATCGGCAAAATGTAGTTGAATACGTAAATGGCTTGTTTTAAATAATGTGAGAGTTGAACAGTTAATTGGTTTCAATAAAACATGGTAAATCCTGTCTTAGGTGGAATCTAATTTCGGTGCTTTCAACAGTTATTCACCTATCTCAACTGTTATTAAGCTATCTTTCATTAACATGAATCAGATTCTGATCTTGATGTGGGCTGGAAACAATGTAACGAGACCTTTTCGAGTTGCTGGTGCGGCTGCCCTAGCTTCTTCCATTGATAAGGGATTGAAGAGGATCCAAGACTACTCTAGATTTCCGGGTCTTGTTTATGCATTTGCTCTTGTTATTTCTGTTGTAGCTACTTCGTGCTTCACAGTTGTTGGCGTGCTAATTCTTTCCAGATGGGGAAAATGAAATACCACTCTTCTCCAGTTGAACCTGGTGAAGGGAAAAAAAAAACTGGCACTCAAGCCTGTTCAATACATCTTGTTTATCAGGCTTCATCGGAAGCCTTTCCTTTGCAGAATTTACATTTATTGCAGCTGGGTAAAGGTAATATCTTTTTGTTGATACACAAGAATGATGGTAGGAAATAGGAATTGCTCTAAACGTTCATAACTCAGGGCAAGTGTTTCCAATGTTTGTCGTGTACTGGTACCTAATTTGAAGAGTACAGGCAGTCTAGCTTCGACCAGCCATCTCCCGTCTGGGTGTTGTGCCTTGTTGGTGACGGCTAGGAAATTTGTTGGCAATGATTGTTGAACGAGGTCTTAGGGCTAGCTGACTGAACACAGTTATAATTAGAGAAGTTCTACCGTAACAAAATGCCTGTAACAATTGTGAGTACTGATACACATAAGTATATTATATAATTAGAACTGCTGCTGACAAATAACACAATTATTCTTGAATCCTTGCTGACTAGATATTGGTGCTAGTCCTGCCAACAAATTTGCCTCAGGTTTTTATTGCAATGGGGCCAAAATGGAAAATGGTGTATCCTTCGGGACATATTTAGGACATTTTCGTGAGGTGAAAAATTCAAAGTTTTAAATCTTGTAGTGGATGTCTTAACCTTTTTTTCAAATAGTACAATATAATATCAGTATATGTATCGTATTGCCTTGGGTGTATTAGTTTTAAATAATTTATGGATATCACAGATATGAAAATCAAACATATATGAAAAATATATCAACACATATAACATACAAATTTTGAGATTGTACGAGTGATAGATGCCTTACATCCCAAGAAACTTCAAACTACTCTTCTTTATGGCCGAACCAAGAATGGAAGAAATTAAGCAAGGGAGAAAGAAAGGAAACCAAAAACAGACTTTGGTGTGAAAAGAACTGCAGAAAAGAAGTTAGAAGAAATTTGATTGAAAAAGAATGAGAAAAAGCACTAACGTGCCAAGGAGTTGAGATAGAATAAGAAATAGAAGAATTGCACAAAGCAACTTGTAATCTTCTTAATATGTGTATAAACCACGAAATTATACTAATCTTAGCTAGGGTAGCCAGTCATACAAAGTACAAATGGACTAGAAATCCCAACCCACTCATAAAACAAGTTCTAATATTAATAGGACACTGACACATGCTTGCAACACTCTTTTGGGTACAAACCGTGTGGCCCAAGTAACATGTGCCACAAATCTATTCCCTAGGCTAAAAATATGTAGGAAATACAAAATTGTAGTAATGTGTTTTTAGAAGTTGTCACAAATCTAAAGATGACAACATATGACTCGACCCAACCCACCTGAACCCAAACCCGACCTAACTTGATTTGTCCAGAAAAGTCAATGGCCTGAACCCGGTTGTTCCCAACCTAACTTGAACTCGAACATGATTAAAGTGAAACCCAAGAAAACCCGAACCCAAATGACCTAAACCAGAAATACCCAAACCCAAAATGACCCAAACTCAAGACTGACCTGGCTTAAACTCGTAATGACCCGATGACTTGACCTAATATAACCTGATTTTAATCCAAATCAACATAAATATATGGTCAGTAGACCCTTACCCTAAACCTTAACTTTCCTTTTATGTTGCCTTTCATATTTAATAAGTTTTGTATTTAGGGGCTTCCATATTTAATAACTTCAATTTTTTAGAAACATTCATATTTATTAAGTCTCATATTCAAAGACTTTCATATTTAATAAGTTTCATATTTGAGTTCTTTTAAAATAAGTAACTTCTATATTTAGTAATTTTCATGATCTTGGCAGGCAATTTTCAAATTACAACATTGGTCCCTAAACTTTTAACTATAGTGTAATAAGGTACTAAAATTTTAAAAATTTTCATTTTAATCACCATAATAATGACAACATAGGTCCCTAAACTTTTCAGACCTTTACATATTCACACAAAATTTTTAAATTTTGTAGTTTAGTCACTAATAAAGTAATAGTGAACTAGAATTATATTTCGTAGCAATTTTATAGCAAAAGTTGGAAATCACAGCAAATTTTTTGGAACACAATTAGAACATTTTTGTGGATTTGTTAATTTAACATACTAAGAAAAGAAAAATTAAAATAAATTAATTGCACCAAAAATTAAATTATTTAGTTTAAATTTTAAGTGATTTCAGCTTATATACCAAAAACCCAAACAAACCTAACAGGTCAACTTGAGTTTGGATTGAAACCTAACCTAAAATTACCCAAGATTGAAATTGACCCATTTTGTATTGAACCCGAACCCTAACCCTAACCTGAAAAACACTCAACCTGAAATCAGCCTGAATCCAAATGACCTGACTTGTCCTTAACCTAGACCCAAATTCAAGCAAACCCGTTTCAACCCGAACATGAATGATCTGACCCAAACCTAACCCTCCCCACCCAATTTCCATCTCTACACCAATCTATTTGCATCGAGGTCAATTGGACACTATAAATTGGTCTATGAGAGGTCGAGGAGTTTAGGAGTACTGTTACGCTATAAATAACGTTATTTTAGAGCTAAAAAATTGACACCTTAGTTTGATTGAAATTCTTGTTTTGCTTGTGTTTGAATATTTTAATTAATTTTCCAAACCATGGGTTCTAATTGAATCACCCCAGATATGAACTCTTAAAGTGACTACTAGATTTTATTTATTTTGTGTATAATACTTGCAAACAATGGGTCCTATTAGACCACCTGGATATGGGTATCTAAATTTAATCTATTTTTATTTATTTCTATTTTGAAGATTTTAGATAATCGTCTATTCAAACCATAAATCATATTGGATCACCCTAATATAGATTTCAAATTTTAAAATAATATTCTATTTATCTTGATTTTATCCAAACCATAAATCCTATCGAATCACCTGAACATATGTAAGAACCCTCCATTTATCAGGTAATAAATTTCAATCAATTGCTTAATTTCACTAACAAGTTATATTAAGCCACCACACAAGTCTTGATAGTCCTTGGAGTCCATAGCAGCAAAAATTGACATTGTTTAACAATAAGGGCAAGTAGGGGGAAAATGGTGAATTGGCATTAAAATGCCCAAATGTGACCAAGAAAAAATGGAATTGGGTTTCTAGAGGTGAAACAAACATCTCGATGAAATTTGAGCTCAATTTGGCCAAGAATAGGCTTTTTCTTGCTGAAGAAGCAAAGAAGGGGAAAATGGTAATTTTCAAGTTAAACATGGTCAAAATTGGTTTGAGAAGGTGACAAAATGGTGTTTGAAACTATTTGGTGAATTTTGATGAAGTTTGAAGTCAAATTGATCAAGTTTGAGACTTTTCTTGCAAGTGAGCTAAGGAGGGCATTTTGGTAATTTGCATGGTCAAACCTAAGTCAAGGAGGTCAAACACGGGTCAAGCATGGTCAATGGCAGCTTAGGACATGGATGGTTTTGGAAGGAAGCCAAATGGTGTTGATTTCTCAAAAGAAATTAATTAGCAGGACTTTATAGAAGTTACATCATTTTAACTGAGAGTTATGTAACCTAAAGGACTCTTTTACCCAAAGCAATCACAGAAACTTTAGGGAGTGAAGTAAATTCTGGTTGAAGGCTGATTTGTTCAACCTAAAACATGGAAAGAGCCCCCATAACCCCTAGATATACTAAGGACCATCACTACTTTAGTCCCCCAATCTTTCTTTCACCCATTCACACCCAAAATGGCTCCAACACCATAAAAACAACCTCATCTCTGCCTCATTTCATCTTCCCAGCCAAAACATAGCCTCCAAAAAAAATACATATAAAATCAAGAAAATGAGAGCTCTAGAGTGGTAAACCAAAGTTGAGATGAATTTGTTGAAAGGGGGAGTTTTGGAACTTTTGGTTTTGCGTCAAGGAAACTCGGTTTTGGGATGTTTCTTAAGGTGAGATATTTTTTTTTATTATTTATGGGTTTCCTCCTCTTTAAACATCAACCTTGTACTTATAAAAACTCATGGTTGTTCAGGTTGAGCTTGAAAAAAGGAACGAGAACTATGAAGCTTTAGAAAGGGGTTTTCAGTTTGGTTTTCTTTCTCAAGGTAAGAAACAAGTTTGGGACTATTAAGAGCTTCGTTAATCTGCCCCTAGTCTTTGGAAATATGTGTTAATATGTTTGGTTTATTTTGTACAAGGGACTCCAAAGGATAAAGGCATAACCTGAGCTTGTGTGTGGCAGATCTACTACTTTCAAGAAGAAAAATGCTTTTAGGTAAGGTGTTCTAGCCCTTCCTTTTTTTTTAGACGCTTTGGCCATGTTTTAGCTTGGTAAAGCTAAATAAAATGGTAAAGCAAAAAGGGCATGGGGTGACCTACGGAGCCAAATAAGGCTTAAGAGGCACTAGGGCCAGACCTAGCTCTTAGTTTGGGCAATAAGTGGTGTCCTTAGCACATAGGCTATACAATGTTGTGTGGACCAAGCCTTGGGTGCTTGGTAGATATGTGTGGCTGAACATTTAAGGTTTGGCAAGCACAAGAGAGCTATGCCTTGGTTTGGGCGTATGTGTGTGTGTTGTGACCAAACTCAAAGGCTCGGTGTGTGTGTGTGTGTGTGTGTGTGGCATGGGCTCCTAGGTGCATGTGGATTTGGGTGCATAGGGGCATGGGGAATTTGGGTGTGCCAAGGTACACATGTCTGTGCTCGAGAGGGGCATAGGTTGTGTGCACTCGAGGTGCACATGGGTGCACCAAGGAAGGGCTCACATTGTGGGCACCCAAGGTGCACATAGATTCACCCAAGAGGATACATGCGGTACTCTCCCAAGGAAAGGTGCACGTGATTGGTGTGTTGAAGTGGCACCCAAGGACGTGCCTAGGGTGAGTGTGTGCATGTGCTCACAAGCTTATGACCATGCACACTAAGGGGGGCTATAGGGCCACACCCTAAGGCTTGGTATTTATATGGGCCTTGGGCTGGGCTTTGAGCATGGCCCACAGGGATGAGTGTAATGCAAAATCCCTAGGGCCTAAATGACTCTTATGCCTACTAAATGACTTAGGTGATAAGTAAGCATACACATGGCTCCAATGGGCAAGGAGCCCAATGAGGGGCAAAATACATCCATGGGTACTATGACTCACATCATATTTGGTCAAACCTTATTGCATATAATAAGGGATTTGTTTTTTAGCTAGTGAAAGCTAGCAAGCCCAAGGGTAATTATACAAAGTGTAAGCTCATAGAGGTAAAAAAAGCCCAAGGGCAATTACCTAAAGAGTAAGCTCAAGGGAAAATAAATGGACTAAAGGGTGACTTGTGCATTTTTGTTTGATTGTTTGGTTGTATGTGAAGTAAAGAGGAGTCATGTACCAAAATGGGCATGATATAATGATCATTATATAATACTCCACATTGTAGGAGCTCTTGGCACGCTCATATTTGATTATGGGCAAACTTCATGCATGCATGTCTATGTGTGCATATGGAGTGTCTATGTGTGCATATGCTCATATGTTGTCCATTATGGAGTGTTTCACTAAATATGCATAGCGTGCTTACCCTTATTGTTAATGTGTAGCTTTCAGTTTCTTGAATTATGTTGATATGATGAGTTGCTGTACTTATGTATGTTTTCATTCAAATAAGTACATACATCAACACTTAGTGCACACACTTGTAAATTTTATTCCACAATTTGTTCATGGAATTAGTGGCCTAACTCTAAGGATTTTTTACTTGACAGTAAAGCAATGCACAAAAAAGGGACACGTTGTGATTGCTTCGCCCAAGGGATTTCTCTCAACCAAAGGTGGCTATAATAGTACACTATGGAAAAAATAGCAGCAACAATAGAATCTTAGTGATCTAGTTTACATCACCCTTAGTTTAGAATGTGGCATGAATGTAATGGTTATGTAATAAACCATTCATTTGGTTAGTGAATTGATTATTTGATATGAGTGTAGTTTTTGATAATTGGTTTGGCACTTTGTTTTATCATGTATTCATGCATGTGCATAAAATGGTTTTATAAAATCAAAGCTCCATAATTGTATGTTTCGAGTGCCTTGGACAAACCTATGATGGGTAAGGTGATCGGGTAAAATGAGCCCAAGAACTTGGTGAATGGTATATTAGAGTCCTGCATGTAAACACAACATCAGAGCCCTAAGATGTGCTCCTGGGGTAAACCCTCTAGCACTCAAGTTAGCTTTCCAGTAAAGAGTAGTAGGAAGAAAGAGAAAAGAGTCAGAATGTCGTATCTCATGATTAGTTAGGGGTTTATATAGTTAAGGAGTGGTCCGAGTAATTCATCCTTAGGATAAGAATCCCACAGCTTATCTTGTATTTACAGGATATAATTTCCTTCCAAGAAGGAGTTCCCTTTGGGTTTATTTAGGCCTCCAGGAATGGCCCAATCCAAGACTTCAAAATTTGGGCCCGTTGCCTATCAATAAGTTCTCCCTCATGAGGGAATGTAGGCTGAGGGCCTCGCGTTCTCGGGTGTGTTGGTTTGCTTTTCCCAAAGAGAATGTGTGAACCCCTTTCCCTTACTTTCCAATTGGTGCATTCAGATGATGTCTGTTACCACCTCACAAAAATGGAAGAATTACAAGTGTGTTATAATGGCTAAAAACCATTATATTGTGTAATTCTCACCATAGCGATTGAAGTGTGAGGGTAAAAGGCATGATCAACACCTCCTTAAAAGTGTTCCAAGTTGGTAACTTGGACCCCAAGAAAAGCCTTAAGGATTTCTTGTTTGTCAAGTAACCTATGGACTTTTTTGTTAGGTTTTGGAAATTCGGGTACTCAATTGCAAAACTCTTAAGAAAGAGACTTGGAGAGTTATGGGAAGGATATAAATGGTATGAAAGTGCTATTGGAGGACCAAATTGCTCATGGAAGACAAGTTTCGACAAAGGAAACACTAAAGGCATTAAGGACCTAAATGTCTTAGTGTAAACCTTAAGGTATTCAAGCCTTTAACTTAAGTCAAATGGTGGAATTATGGGGTTATCCCACCACAGGGGAGGCAGCCAAGGCTTGATAAATAGTAAAAAATATTGGGCACATGTGTACCAATGATTTTAAGACAAAAAGACCATAATTAGTAAGAAGGAAAATGACATAAAGCAAGGTTAAGCTTGTTTAAGTGTGTTTTGTGCCCTTAAGCTCATTTATGGCTATTTAAGTGGCCAATTCACTTATCTCTCTCCCATTTTCGGCCTCCTCCAGCCTAGGAACACAGCCACACTTCCTCCATAGCCACCACACCTTCAAACCTATAATTGATTGAAATTGAAGGCAAAAGGAAGCAATTGGAAGTAAACTAGAGCTATTGCTTGGATGCTTCAAGGATCAAGCTTGATTTTCAACCTACCCACTTTGGTAAGGGTTCTCTTGCTCTCATGGGTTGTTTTCTGTATTTTCAAGCAACCATGGAGCTAGGGCTAAGCTTGGAAGAGATCCATGAGCTTGAAAAACCAAGCTTAGTTAAAAGAGTGCACTTATTGAAGGTTTTGTGACCTAGTGTAAAGTGCACAAAGATGGCAGTGAAATGAGGGTTTCTATGGCCCAAAGTTAGTACTAACTAATGTTAAAATCTTCTTAAGGCCAAGCATTAGCTTGAGGAGCGCTGCCATAGTGATTTATTTATGTTTATTACATATTTTATGGACTAATCTATGGTATATGTTACTGCCACATTTCATGTGTTTGATGGTTGTGAATGGCTGCTGCATTTGGTTGCTATATCTTGTATATATGCATTGTGTTTTTTGTGTTTTAGTGTCTTTGGATGCAGGTTTTAATGATGGTCACATTGCCTATTGAATCCAAGTGTTACCCTTACTAAGTTTCTCAATGAAACTTACTCCCCTCCATTCCGGCCTTTACAGGTCCAGCAGAAAGATCTCATTCAAACTGATGGCTAAGTTACTGTTCATTTGGTCAGAATTTTGTAACCAACTTAAAAAATCCATAACTTGGTCCATAGGTGGGCTATTGATATAAAACAAAATTCCTTGGTTTGCTCAAAGTCTATACTTAATAATGGAGCAAAGAAAACAAGGGGTACGTGGCTAAAATGATACAGTTTATTAGTGAAAGTTACAAGTGCAGTGGCTGGTCACTAGAACTTAACAAGATTGTCTAATGTGTGGTAGCCGAGATTAAAAATTGTGCTAGTGTTTTCCTTCTTTTCTACCATAGTGTGCATGAAATTTGAATATGTGTGTGATGGTTGGACCATTATGCATGTGTTTATATAGTGCCCAAGAGGGCCACTTAGGTATGCACACTAAGGGTAGTGTTTTGATGGCTTACAGAACATTACCAATCCTGGGAGTTTAAATGCACAATTTTAGCACCATAATTGGACTACCCCGGAGTGGGTAATAATGTCATTTGAGGTGAGGGTGCGATCCCCCCGTTTTGCTTTCTGGGAAAGTTTGGCAAATGTAATTATTTTGAATCTCCTCCCTGCCACTCCTATGTAGTTAGAACATGTGGTAAATGTGTCAATTGAATGGAAGGTGAGGCGAGATTCATTAAATGCTCTTTAAGGAAATGACAAGGCATGACTATCCTGACAGTTGCTAGTGGCCACACATCTTTCGGTGAGTTGCCCATTATATGTAGTGGTGGGTTTTTGAAAGCAAACCCAAGGGTCGTAGGTTTCCCTATAAATATCATAAAGGTTTCTGTCTGGCCTTTCCATTGTTTAACTTGCCCTATTGCTTTTACTGTGATTTTTCACTTCTTGCTTGCTGTTAGCACCGGAGTTCTTTGGAGATTTTTCCTCCGAAGTTCCTCTTCTTCTTGTTGTGTTCATCCTTCTCCATCACATTCAGGTAGTAGGTTCTTGTTTCTTTTTTTTACCCATATTTTTGTTTTTCTAGGTTCTGGGTTTTTGGGTTTTCTGGTTCCCACCTTTCCACTGCCTCGTTGTGTTAGCCGTAGCCCCAATGTGTTCCCCGTCGATTTTTCTAGATGGCTCCTTTGAAATTATTGTCTGGGGTTGCCGCCAATGGGGGTGATTCTTCCAAGGCATCATTCTTTCCGAATGTTGAGGCAATGAAGGGGATTGTTACTCATCACCATGAAGGCACATTGGCAACAAATCTTGCCAAATATTTTTGGCCTAACAGCATTGTTGCCTCCCTTTCCCGCGTGAAGGCTCTTAAGGATGAGGGTTTAAAAGGGGGTAGCAAAAGAAAAAATGTTCTTTTTGTGTCGACGAACCAGCTCTAAGTAGGGCTCCACTTCCCCTTACATCTATTGGTGGATCAGATCTGCGAGCACTACTAGATTTCACTGTCACAGTTGATGCCAAACTTATTTGTCCACATTAACAACTTTATCATCCGCAGTAAGCTAGCAAGGATTTCTTCCTTATTGGAGGTCTTCCTCCATTTTTACATGCTAGACCTGAAGAAAGACGTTGGCTTCTTCTATATCTCTTCCATCAACTGAAGCAAGAACAAATCTTTTACGTTTATGTCCTGCAAGGATTCGTGGTCAGGGTGGAAAAAGCAATTCTTTTTCACATTGAATGAGCAATCATGAGGGTTCTCTTGTGAGTTTGTAAACACTCATCAGTATGCCTTGGTCGAGACGATGCCCATATAAAAGGGCATAGAAGGCCATCGCTCACTTCTCAGGTTGGTATGCTGGCTGGAATAAGTGGTGGGGACTAACAAATTTTTGGAGTTGTTCCCCCATTCGTTACATAGAAATGGATGAGACCAATCTTAGGTGGGCAGAGATCATCAAGGCCCACTGGTTGTATACGGAAGTAAGGGACCCTTGTAATTGGGAGGAGGGTCAGGAAGGAAAACTAGTTGAAGCCTACGAGGTAGCCAACAAGGCCCTCTACCAAAAAGTTATGTCCTAGCCATTACATTTTCCTTGCTTTTTTTTGTGCATGGTTATGATATCTAGCCAAGTTCTACTTTCTGTAGAAATGAGCATCCATGCCAATGAGTTTTTTAGGAGGCACAAGGGCATTGCTGACGCCTTGGCAAATGCCTATAAGGCCATCATACTCCATACTAGTGCGGCACATGCTATATGGGCCCTGCCGTCCAAGCCACCATCTTAAGTCATGGAACTTCCCAAGTCCCCTCCAGACCCCCAACTAGACCACAAGAGGACGAGGCTAACTAGACCCCTTGGAGACAGTGCCTCTCATGATGGAGGCAGTGGTAGGGCATTATTTGAACATTTTTTACATGCTGAATTTATAAACTTAGGGTCAATTTGTGCTGATTGTTGGTGTTTCCATCTAGCGGCTTCGAAGAAGCACACGAGGTTGTCTAAGAATCTCCTTATCGAAGACCTGGTGACCTCCTAGAAGTACAAGGCAGTACTAAGGCCTTAGAAAGATGTGTCTTCCACCTTTCCTCCTTCCTCCGCTCAGGTGTCGATGAGGGTCATCCCTGAGACCTATCTACTTAAGGTGGGGGGACTAAGTTAAAGCTAGATAAGCACTTCCAGACACACAACCTGATCCCTACACGGAGTGAGGTGTAGAAAAAAGACTTGGCGCTGAAGAGGATTGCGTTTAACCATGCATTTGTCCCCTTGTGAGAGGTGGGGGTTGGTGAGTCGATCTAGGAAGATCGATCCAACATCTGCCATCGCATTTAATAGGGTTTGAGGATACCTAGGGATTGACAGTTCTTAGCTCACCCCCTTCGAGCGAAAGGGGACCAGCTGATGAACATGGGCTTTTCAGGTATACTCCCTTACTTATTTTTAGTGCTTGAGGTGGTTTTTCCTTACTAACAAATGTGAGTTTGGTAGGAGGCCATCATCACCTATGGTTTGGGGGAACGATGGGAAGCTTGGGAAAAGGCCCTTCAATCTAAGCTTGAGAAATCTAAGCTTGAGACCTTGTGCAAGAATCTTAGTTTGCTTCAGCTGGAGCTGAGCAACGAATGAAGTGCCAATGAGGTACTTGTGGAAGACCTCAAGCTGGAGAAGGAGACTAAGGAGGTGAAGAAGGGTGTCACCAAAGAGCTGAAGTTAAAGGTAGGGGAGCTACAAGAGACTCTGAAGCAATCTTTGGGAAAGGAAGCTAAGGCTCAAAATGAGGCCGATCACCTAGCGGCCTTGCTAAAAGCAGTAGAGTCCAAGTATGTGCTGTCAAGGTTACTTTGTCGATGGACAAGTATGCCATACTGGGCCCAAATACCATTCCAAGCATGGCTAGTTCAAGTTCAGTCGCTTCTATAATGCCTCTTGTATAGGGCATCTAGCGGATTGTCTTCGTTGGGTACAAAGGCCATTCAGAATACCAACACTTTCAGACCAAGGCCAGTGCCTGTGTAAAGGAGCTCGGCTCCCTTGTCCTGAAGGCAGAGAAGGCTTGGAAGGACTGCCATCCTGGAATTCAATGAAGGTTTTCTTTCCTAATACTTTTAGGTTGAGCGGATACATTTGAACCTCAATCTTTCATTTTTCTAAGCCTACGAGATCTGGGTTAGGATTACGAGTCTTGGCTAAATGAGGGGAAAGTTGGGATTCCTACATTCGACGAGAACATGTTGGTGATGGATCTTGATGATGACCCTTTTCGAGGTGAATTTTAGGAGCTCTCGCAGTTAGCCTCTGTCCCCCTTTTTTGCTTTTCTTATCCTCGAATTCCTCTCCCTTTTTTTTTCTTCTGTTTCCATTAGAATGCTTCTTCGCTTTCTGTTCATTGTAATGTTCTTTTGTAAATAAATTCTTCAATAAGAAGTTTATTTTTTGCAATGCCTCTGTCTTTTATATTTACAAATGATTGTGACATTAGTGGCTTATTATGATGTTTTGCACAAGAAGGGGGCCCCTCATAGTAGGGCCTTACCGAGTAATATTAAGTACTCAAAAGATCGAGAAGCTTTGTTTTTATGTGATGAGAACATGAAGTGTATGAAGAGTGCCTCTTTATTCATAAGTAATCAAAGAAATAATGAAAAGTAATTGTTTCTATGATAATCTAAGCAAAGTAGGGAGACAAAGTCATCCAATTGATAGTTTTTAGATAGCTTTTTTCCTTCTAAATTTGCCAACTTGTACACTCATTCCCCGAGCTTCCTTGTGACCAGGTAGGGTCCATCCCAATTTACTCTTAATGCCCCATGCTCTAGATTTCTTCCAGTCAATTCAGCTTTAATAAGGACTAGACCCCCTACTTGAATATTCTTTCGTTTCACCCTTTGATCGTAAGTTAGGGTAGCTAGCTTTTTAAAGGCCCTCATGCAAATCCTCGTGTCCTCCCTAATTTCTTCCAGCAAGTCTAGATTTCCTTCAAAAGCTTCCTCATTTTAAGTGGGATCGTAAGCTTGGGTTCGCAAGGTAGGGCAAAAGATTTCCACAGTTATGAAGGCATTATTTCCATAGGCCATTGTGAAAGGTGATTCTCTCATCGCCCTTCGGGCAGTTGTGCAGTAGTCCCATAAAATGCTTGGTAATTCTACCACCCATCTACCTTTGGCCTCCCCTAGCCTCTTTTTTAAACCTTCTTTTATCATCCTAATGGTAACTTCTACTTCCTGTTATACTAGGGATGAGGGACGGGGGTGCAGTAGATGCAGATGCCCTTGTCTTTAGCAAATCGTCAGACTTATTAGTTGTCAAACTATTTTATATTATCAGTAACGATGGCTCTGGACACCCAAAATGGTAAATGATATTTTTCCATAAGAACCTAGTGCTTTGGGGGGTCATGATAGAAGCTAAGGGCTTGGCTTCTACTTACTCGGTGAAGTAATCTACTCCACAATACAATACTTAACTTGCCTTAAGGCCATTGGCAGCCTCTGTATTCTCAAATTGAGCTGGCAATTATGGCAAGTATGGATGAACTTGCATCCTTTCTAATTGTAGGCCAAAAATAGCCTTGTCTCAAGGCTTTGTGGGCAAAGGCATTGACACCAATATGTGCTCCACAGTCTCCCTGGTGAATCTCTTGTAGAACGCGATGTCCCTCAAGCAAACTTAAGCAACACTACAAAGGGGAAGCAAACCCTCTTCTATATAGCTTCCCTTTGATGATGAGGAAATGTCCTACCTCGATCTTGATTTTCCTCTTTTCCTCAGAAGTTCTAGTTAATGTATCCTTCTCAAGGTAAATTTTAATCGGCTCTCTCCAATCATCTTCAGGTGCCATAGCATGTATCAAGTGGACCCAGGGCTCCATAAGTACTTCAATTATGGCCTCTTCCCATCCCTTTGAAAGGGCATCTACTCTAGCATTCTAGCTCTTGAGGATCTTCTAAACCTACACAATGTCAAAGATCTTTATTAGCTCTCTCACTATGCTAAGGTTTTTGCAAAGAATAGGCTCCTTTGTGCTTGCTGTTCTCATGACTTGATGTACTATTAATTAAGGGTCACTGTATATTTGTATACTTTGCACTCCCACCCAACCAGCCATCTGTAGTTTAGCAATGAGGGCTTCATATTCCGCAATGTTATTAGTTACGAGGAAGCAAAATATAATTCTGAATGCGGCCTCTAAGTTGAGCGAACCCTTATGTATAATGCCTACACCCTAGCATTCAAGACCCGAGGCCCCGTCCACGTACATTTCGCAGATGGGTGTCTTAGTTTGCCTTTCTTGGATTTCTACACTTGGCGTCATCTCAGCCACAAAATTTGCTAAGGCTTGTGTCTTAATAGCTTTCCAAGGCTCATAATGAATGTCATATTCCCTCAATTCCATGCACCACTTAGAAAGTCTGCCGAACTTTTCTGGTTTCAGTAGGATATCTCGTAAGTATGGTTATACTTTTTGAGAGGCCATAATAAAGGCTATGGTTGTTTTATAAAGTGTAGTATATTTAGGTTCGGCCCTTTGGAAGGTCCAACTGACATAGTACATGGGCCACTATTTCATTCCATTTTCTCTGATGAGGGCAGCACTGATAGAGCCTTAGGTGACAGCCAAGTAAAGCACAAAGGGCTCATTAAGCTTCAGTTATTTTAATGTAGGGAAGTCTCGTAAATAATCCTTTATCTACTAGAATGCAACAAGGCATTCGTCCGTCCACTTGAAGGTTTCTTTTTTCTTTAATATTTGTAAGAATGGCTTTCATCGATCACCAAATCATGAGATGAACCGTCCCAGCATGGTTAGCCTCTCGGCCAACTTTTGAACATCCTTCTTACTAAGGGTTAGGCATCGTGAGGATGACCTCAATCTTATGGAGGTTGCCTTCTATTCTCCTATCAGAGACCATGTAATTAAGGAATTTGACAACACCTACACTGAAAGTGCACTCATTTGGGATTCAATTTCATGTTATATTGACGCATCCTTTGGAAGGTTTTCTAAAGGTAATCAAGATGCTGGTTTATGGCCTTACTTTTGACAATCATGTTATCCACATAAACTTTCATATTTCACCTTATCTGATTTGTGAAGATGCAATTTATCAACCTTTGGTAGATGGCTCTAGCATTTTTCAGGCTGAACGACATTTGCTGATAGCAGTAGACGGCCTCGCCTATTGTGAAAGCCATTTTTTCTTCATTTTCGGGGTGCATCCGGATTTGGTGGTAGTTACTGAATGTGTCCATGAAGGATAGTACTTTGAATTCGGATGTGGCACCGACCAATTGATCTATGTATTGCAAAGGTTATGGATCCTTTGGGAAAGTATCATTGAGAATGGTGTAGTCAATGCACATGCACCAATCGCTAGTTTCTTTTTTTACCAATACCATGTTGGTAAGCCATTCGAGGTATCACATTTCCCGAATGATTCTGGCCTTCAACAAGCTTCGACTTTTCCCCTGATGAATTCTAGTCTCTCGGGCACTATATTGCATTTTTTCTGCTATACTGATCGGGTGGAGGGATCCATTTGCAGGCGATGGGTAATGACTTTTGGGTCTATCCTGAGCATCTCTCTAGAAAACCAAGCAAAAACATCTATATTTGCTTTAAGAAACTGAATAAACATTTTTCTTACCTTAGATGAGAGGTCTTTGCCAATCTTAATTGCCTTTCCAGGGGCTACCTTTACTAGGGTATCCTTAGGCAAAGAAGTTCCACCCTTATTTTCTTGGAGGGTCTCTTTGCACCTTTTGGACTATATTAGTATGAGGGCATGTTTTCTAGGCCTCCGTAAAGTCTCCGCATAACCTCGTCGTGCTACTGCTTGGTTGATAAATACAATTATGTCCCCAATGGGGGTCACAAAGAGTACCGTTAGCCTCCTGACGTCAGCCTATATGTGAAATTTCACTCAAGCTAGTTGGCCAAGAATGACATTATAGGGTGACGAGACATCCAGGACAAGAAATTCTGCATGGTGGGAGTCGTAGGCAAGCTCCCCATTGTGATCTTTTCCTACTAACATTAATGGAACCATGATGGTCTTGACTGTAGGGACCTCATCGTTGCCTATCCCAAAGGTGGGCCCAATCACAGGCAACAAGAAGGATCTCTTAACCTTTATCTTTTCCAATAGGTCAACAAAAAGGACATTGACATCAGCCCTTGTATCCAGGTAGACCATTTCAACATCAAAGTTATTGATGTGTGCCCTAAAAATGATTGGGTGCAAGTGTACGACCACTATTTAGGACCCAACTAGGGTCAACAACTTCTAACTATGCAATTTCCTAGTCCTGCCTCTTTTCAAGCTGCTAAAGCCTCTCCTTTAATGATAATGTGGGCTACCCCAACTGGGGGTTTAAGATTTCGACAATCCCATGGAGACTGAGGCCTCTCAGGCCTTCATCCTTTGTCATTGTTGCCCTCATCATCTCTTTTATGAGGCCTCTCCTCCTATCTTTAGCAAAGAGATGTTTGCCTAAACAAATACTTTTTCAACTTGCCCTCCTGAATCATCTCCTCGAACTAGGGGTTAGCATGGGTCGGTCTGAAATAGGCTTAGTTCCAAAAATTTTTTACCCAACCTGACAACCAAAAACCGAAAAGAACCAGAACCACGGTTCTGAGTTTTTCGATTCTGGTTCTTAATTTTTTCAGTTTATATCATATACCTATAACAATATTTAAATTCAATCAAATTGCATTCATAACTAGTTTATGAAATATTTAACATAATACACAACTAAATTCATATTTAAATACACACGTTGTTAACAATATTCAAAAAGTTTCACATACTGTTACATAATGCAACAAGAAGGCAAATGTATCTAGTTGCATGCAATTTCACAAAATGCATTTGCAAATTCTTTTATCTGTACAAAGAAAACAATTTTCAATCTATACATATCCACTTGCTACTTAAACCAAACCAACCACCATATCATTGTAATTTCTTACAATATGAAAACCTAAACAATTTCCTATCCCCTATTCTATTTTGGATTCAAGATTGGGAATATTAGTTTTAATGTTTAATATTGTAATTCTTTATTTTTTTCAATACATAAATGTATGGATAATTTAGTAATATCATAACTTTGGTTCGATTCCACCTTGGGTTAGTTCCATGTGGAACCAGAACTAACAAAAAAATCATCGATTCTCACATATATGAAACCAACCTGTGACCTATGGTCAATTTTTACCTAACCCAACCCAACCCAATAGAGGTGGTTCAGATTGCATTTCGGCTTTACCCAACTCATGTTTACCCTTACCTCAAACAGCTTCTTCAGTTGTTAGCACTCCTAGGTATCATGTCCTTTGTCTTTGTGGTATCTACAATACGTTTTTAGGTCCTTTTAGCCCTAGGAAAGCATCGTTAGGGGCCATCGAGGGATCTGATTCTTTTCTTCGATGGGGTTAAGGATGTTCGACCTTGTTTCTCTCAAGGGTATGAGAATAGGCTCTGATTGTGGATCCCCCTACTTCTCTTTTTAGATCCACTCTCCTCAGTTTTGGGTTGGTCTTGAGGAACTGCTGTTCGATTGAGTTCTTTTATATACATGTATCATGTGACTCGGTGAAGGAACTCTTCTATGTCCCATACAAGGTTCTCATGGAGGTCCCAAGCTAGTCTCAAATCTTATGTCCCCTAAGTAATGGCTACCAGGTGTAGCTCTAAAGATTGTATTGCCTCAACATTAAATCTCTTATCGTATATCAACTCATCCGAGCATGGCCATGCATTTTCTAAGTCTCACTCTATCAAGGGGCCCGAAGATATCACTCCCGTTACATAGGAGGGACAAATCCCATCTTGATCATACAAATCCCTCCGCATGATATGTGACATACCCAATGACCTCCTTCAAGTTCACTCAGTTACGAGCAACAAAGGAAAGTATCAAAGTATGTGACTCACATGTAGGGAACCTTGATGATCTTAGGTCGAAGGACTACATATACCATGATCACTATGAGAATCACTTATGACACTCATATAACGATCCATGTAGTGTTCTCATGGTGGGTCGGTCCAGTACACAAGTTCTCCAACTTGTACCCATATGTAGACTACATATCTCATATTAGTCTCCACATATGCTAGTCGTTATGTATTATTGCAACCCGCTCCACAATAATACTAGACTAGGGACGTTTAAGAATATCATTATTCTAGGGTTACAATTATGTTTATTACGTTACGCAGAAACAAAACAACAAACATAATTGCTGGATTAATGCCTTAATAAAATATCATGACTCAATGTGCAAAAAATACAATCATCTCATGATTGGCTTTTTGGGCACAACACTAACAATCTCCCACTTGCACTAAAAGCCAATCATCCATGTATCTAATACCGATGGACCTAGAATGGCTATCATGCTTCTGCTGCGTAAGGGGCTTTGTCAGTGGATCAGCAATGTTGCTGTCTGTCGAAGTCCTGCATATCCTTACATCACCCCTCTCGATGATCTCCCTGATGAGATGATAGCGTCGGAGTATGTGTTTGGATCGCTGGTGAGATCGAGGTTCCTTAGCCTGTGCGATTGCTCCATTGTTGTCACAATAGAGCTCTATCGGGTCGGCAATGCTTGGAACCACTCCAAGTTCAGTGATGAACTTCTTGATCCAAACTGCCTCCTTCGCAGCATCAGAGGCGGCAATGTACTCAGATTCTGTTGTAGAGTCAGCTACTGTCTCTTGCTTTGAACTCTTCCAGCTCACAGCACCACCACCAATACAAAACACATAACCAGATTGCGATCTAAAATCATCCTTATCGGATTGGAAGCTTGCATCGGTGTAACCCCTTACAACGAGCTCATCTTCACCTCCAAAGACCAAGAATGCATCCTTAGTCCTTCGTAAGTACTTAAGGATGTTCTTAACAGCTGTCCAGTGACTCTCACCGGGGTTCGATTGGTACCTACTCGTCATGCTCAAAGCATATGAGACATCGGGACGAGTACATATCATGGCATACATGATAGATCCAATTGCTGAGGCATATGGAATCTTACTCATGCGCTCTCTCTCCTCGGGTGTACTCGGACACTGAGATCTAGAAAGAGTGATACCATGTGACATGGGCAAGAATCCTTTCTTGGAATCTTGCATGCTAAACCTCTTTAGCACCTTGTCAATATATGTACTTTGACTTAGGCCAAGAAGCTTTCTAGATCTATCTCTATAGATCCTGATGCCTAACACATAGGCTGCTTCACCCAAGTCCTTCATAGAGAAACATTTCCCTAGCCAAGTCTTCACAGACTGTAGCTCAGGAATGTCATTCCCGATGAGTAGTATGTCATCTACATACAACACCAAGAAGACAATAGCGCTCCCACTAACCTTCTTGTAGACACAAGGTTCATCTTCATTTTTGATAAAACCAAACTCTTTGATTGCATCATCAAAACGAAGATTCCAACTTCGAGAAGCTTGCTTCAGTCCATAAATGGACCTTTGCAACTTGCACACTTTATTGGCATTCTCAGGAGTGACAAAACCCTCAGGTTGTGTCATGTACACATCCTCAAGTAGCTTTCCATTTAGGAATGCAGTTTTGACATCCATTTGCCATATCTCATAATCATAGTGTGCAGCAATAGCAAACAAAATTCGGATGGATTTAAGCATAGCAACTGGTGAAAAAGTTTCATCATAGTCAATACCATGAATTTGCTTGAAACCTTTTGCAACCAATCGTCCCTTAAAGGTAATCACATTACCATCCATGTCAGTTTTCTTCTTGAAAACCCATTTGCACCCTATGGGTTTTACCCCTTCAGGTGGGTCAACCAAAGTCCATACTTGGTTTTCATACATGGATTCCATCTCGGATTTCATGGCCACTAGCCACTTCTCAGAGTCAGGCCCCGACATAGCTTGTTGGTAGGTTGTGGGCTCATCCTGATCCATGAGCATCACATCACCAGTGTGAGTCACGAGAAATCCATATCTCTCGGGCTCACGCCGAATCCTACCAGACCTACGTGGGCTCTGTGCTACAGGAACAGACTCTTGAACCACAACATCTTGTGGTGTCTGTTCAGGTTCCATTTCAGGTTCGATGTCTCCTTGTTGTTCTTGAATTTCTTCAAGTTCTACTTTCCTCCCACTAGTTCCTTTAGAGATAAACTCTTTCTCTAAAAAGACACCAGTTCGAGCAACAAACACTTTTTGCTCAGAAGGATTGTAGAAATAGTAACCCTTTGTTTCTTTGGGATACCCAACAAAAAGGCATTTTTGAGATTTGGGCCCTAGTTTGTCAGAGGATTGACGTTTCACATAAGCGTCACAGCCCCAAATCTTCATAAAAGACAAATTGGGACGCCTCCCACTCCATATCTCATATGGTGTCTTTTGAACCGATTTAGATGGAACTCGGTTTAGTGTAAAAGCGGCTGTCTCTAGAGCATGTCCCCAAAAGGAGTTTGGAAGGTCAGCTTGACTCATCATAGAGCGAACCATGTCTAACAGAGTTCGATTTCTCCTTTCAGATACACCATTCCATTGAGGTGTACCTGGTGGAGTGAGTTGTGATACTATACCACACTCCTTCAGATAGTCAAGGAATTCTCGATCCAAGTACTCTCCACCTCGATCTGATCGAAGCACTTTGATACTCTTCCCGAGTTGATTCTCTACTTCATTCTTGAATTCTTTGAACTTTTCAAAGGATTCTGACTTGTGTCTCATAAGATACACATAGCCATATCTGCTGAAGTCATCAGTGAAAGTAATGAAGTATTGGAAACCTCCTCTAGCTTGTGTAGACATAGGGCCACATACATCACTATGTATGAGTCCTAGTAAGTCATTAGCCCTTTCACTTTGCCCTGTGAATGGGGCTTTGGTCATCTTGCCCAACAAACATGACTCACATGTCTCATATGATTCAAAATCAAATGAGTCCAAGAGTCCATCCTTATGGAGCTTGGATATGCGGGTCTCATTTATATGGCCCAAGCGACAGTGCCAGAGATAGGTCGGGTTTGAATCATTTAATCTGACCTTCTTGGTATTCACATTATAGATTGGATCTTCGAGGTCTAGAACATACAACCCATTGCTAAGTTGAGCACTACCATAAAAGATTTCATTCAAATAAATAGAACAACATTTGTCCTTTATTATAAATGAAAAACCTTTCTTGTCCAAACAAGAAACAGAAATCAAATTTCTACTAATAGTAGGCACAAAGTAGCAGTTGTCTAATTCTAAAACTAATCCACTAGGTAAAGTGAGAACATAAGTCCCTACGGCTAAGGCAGCAACCCTTGCTCCATTTCCAACACGTAGGTCCACTTCACCTCGGGCCAATCTTCTACTTCTACTTAGATCCTGCACATTTGCACAAATGTGAGATCCACATCCAGTATCCAATACCCAAGATGAGGAAGTAGAAAAGTTAGCCTCTATAACAAAAATACCTGAAGTGGAAGTCTTACTTCCCTTTTCCTTAGCAAGTTCTTCAAGATAGAGCTTGCAATTGCGCTTCCAGTGTCCAGGTTGCTTACAATGGAAGCACTCCCCTTCCTTTGCCACACCACCCTTTGGTTTCAGTGCAGCTGAAGAAGAATTAGCATTGGACTTTCCATTAGCTTTATCCTTCTTCTTGTTGGCTTTTCCCTTTCCCTTGCCCTTTTGAACCATCAAAATGGGCTTAGCCTTCTTAAGGTTTTGCTCAGCAGTTCTCAACATGTTGAGCAATTCAGGGAGGGACTTGTCAAGGTCGTTCATGTTATAGTTCATGACGAACTGACTGTAGCTTTCAGGCAACGATTGCAAGACTACATCAATAGCCAACTCTTTCTGAAGAGCAAATCCCAAATTCTCAAGATTCTCAATGTACCCAATCATCTTGAGCACATGAGGACCCACGGGACTTCCCTCAGACATCTTGCACTGAAACAATGCCTTAGAGGTCTCAAACCTCTCATGCCTAGCTTGCTCTTGGAAAAGCATTTTGAGATGTTCGATCATATCGAACGCCCCCATGTTCTCATGTTGCTTCTGAAGCTCAGATTCCATGGTAATAAGCATGAGGCATGCAACATCCAAAGCATCATCAGAATGCCTCTTGTGAGCATCCCTTTCAGCTCTTGGAGCAGTGGCAGCAGGCTCATTCGGAATGGGCTGCTCTAGGACATAAGCCTTTCTCTCTTGTTTGAGGACTATCCTCAAGTTTCGGTACCATTTGAGAAAGTTGGTCCCATTCAGTTTTTCCTTCTCAAGGATCGATCGCAACGAAAGTGTCGATGTGTTTTGTGCCATGGTTATCTACAACAGTAAATATGCAGTGTAAGAGTCATGTATTTTAATTCATTTAATAAGGACTTTTATTAAACGATACTCCCACTATTTTCCTCAAAATAATAACCCTCGATATTATTTCGGAACACCTCGGCGCTAAGGTATTCTAGTGGGCCAAGATCCATATTTGACCACAACCTGAGTCAGCTTTGGCTTTTCTCTCAAGTTACAGCTATTTAGGTAGGCAACTCCTTGCCAATTGCATCTTATGCAACTCTTGGATAGTTGGGTGAACAACACTTGTCCAAGCTCATCTCATGAACTTAAGCCCAACTCTATGCCTCTAAGTCCCTAATCCTATTAGGATGACTTAGTTAAGTCGAACCCAAAGTTAGCAATTTGGATATCACTATTATCCCATCGCGCCTTACCAAGATGAACATAGGTGCTTTGCTTTGGCAAACCCACCTAATGTTGATCAAAGTCTTGACGAGTGCCAACATTTGGAAGGCATCACATTTAATGACTTAATATTTGTTTGAGGGATTTTTCTTTTGATCTCACCAATTTGTTATCTCCGGTTGTCTTATACATGCATCACATACAAATATAAAACATGCATCTCATGCTTACAAGAAAGTAAACGTGACATGGTTATAGCCCAAACTATGCGATATTCTCAAGCCAATGAGAATATCATAAAAGCCTAAGAAAAGAAAAGAGTCTTCACAAGCTCCTTCTCTTCCTTTCTTGGTTGCCCTTTTGTTGTCACCTCCTTGGACATACCACCTTGGATGATCCTTGGACATACCACCTTGGATGATCCCATAATGCACCATTACATCAATAATAGAAACCTCGAGTTACATTCGAGGGGAGTAAGGTGAGAAGAGAATGTACAATGAGAGTGATAAGAAAAGGCACGACTCGCAGGCCGTATTTACAAGTACAACCAATCAAGGGCTATAACCATGCACCATGCTTCAAACAACAATCAGCATATCATGTCAAATCTCATTCAACAAAAATGCATGCCAATTGACATGCGTTGATTAACCAGTTTTTATTTATGTGGCGCTTCGCATGCGGCGGTCCTGCTGGCCGGTCAGTGGGCGGTGGTTCCGCTGATCGGTCAGCAGACGAGGTCAACGGGAGCTGTCCTTGCAGGGGGTGTGGGGGGCAGCGCCTCCCGGCGCAAAAAATTCTCTTACAATTGCTTAGCCCGAACTCTTCTATTTCGCGCAAGTAGGCACCCGAGACTCCTCCATTTGAGCCACCAAAAATACCTTACTTTCGGTGCCCGAACAGGTCGAATCCGAACAAAGCTAGGGTTTTTGCAACTATTGCAAGAATCCTAATCCATATCGGTATCTCATACCTATCAATTTTGAGTTAATCTTGTTAACCAATTAGTTTCATTTCTTCATATATCTCATATGTTCATTACGAGTTTCGGTTTCATGCATCATGAATCAATCTAAGTAATCATGGCCCAAAAGCAACTGAACACACATAGCATCATGCGATTCAACACTCAATCCCGATTTAGGGTTTCACCAGTAGCTCTGATACCACTGTTGGGTTTCGGGAGCCAAACAGCGCAGCGGAATTTAACCGAAACGCTCTAGGATCCAAGTGAAACGGGGTAAACCGGGTGTTCGAAAATTTTCATACCTAATTTTCGGTTGAGATCTCTCACTCAACTGTAGAGTTGAATCACAAAACCTGAACAGTTGACATGTTCAAGCTCTCTATGGTATCCACACGAGCCTCTCGGGATCACCACGCTTCCACCACGTCCCGACAGATACGTTTCTCTTGCGCTCGCAGTGCTAGCTTGCGTCCTCCAAGGAATTGCAAGAGAAGAGTGCGGCTGTCCTTTTTGGAGGCTAGGGCAAGGAGACCTGCGAATTTCTCACTTAAAAGTTGTATTTATAGTGAAACTCAACTTCCAGGCCTAATGGGTTTCAAAGCCCTAATCCAATTAGGATTTAATTTCAGGCTTAATAATGGCTCAACTCGTGGGCCTATTTTTAATATGAAATTATTGTGAAACCATAACCCTAATGATTAGCCCATGCACTCTAATGATCCAAATAGCTCTATGTGTGCGACCCAATAGGCTCTTGCCATGTTGGCAATGATCATAAATCACATTTATGATCATAAGCAATGAGCGGTGTCTAGCAACACATCATTGCTACCCAAGTGACAAGATTGTCGGTGAATCGACTAAACCTTTATGATCATCACCGATATCTGCCATTGTCCCTTTGTCCAAGATATCAAGACTAAGCACGAGACATGGAATGTGTCACTCTCGTATAGCCCAATCTTTGGTTTCTTGATTACTGAGTGGACCAACTTAAACTAATGACATTGACTTCATATATCAACTCATCCGAGCATGGCCATGCATTTTCTAAGTCTCACTCTATCAAGGGGCGCGAAGATATCACTCCCGTTACATAGGAGGGACAAATCCCATCTTGATCATACAAATCCCTCCACATGATATGTGACATACCCAATGACCTCCTTCAAGTTCACTCAGTTACGAGCAACAAAGGAAAGTATCAAAGTATGTGACTCACATGTAGGGAACCTTGATGATCTTAGGTCGAAGGACTACATATACCGTGATCACTATGAGAATCACTTATGACACTCATATAACGATCCATGAAGTGTTCTCATGATGGGTCAGTCCAGTACACAAGTTCTCCAACTTGTACCCATATGTAGACTACATATCTCATATTAGTCTCCACATATGCTAGTCATTATGTATTATTGCAACCCGCTCCACAATAATACTAGACTAGGGACGTTTAAGAATATCATTATTCTAGGGTTACAATTATGTTTATTACGTTACGCAGAAACAAAACAACAAACAAAATTGCTGGATTAATGCCTAAATAAAATACCATGACTCAATGTGCAAAAATACAATCATCTCATGATTGGCTTTTTGGGCACAACACTAACAATGGCATCAAAGGCCTTTTCAAGCCTCAAGGAGGTAACATACCTCTACAAATGTTTACTAGGTCGATAAAGGTATTGTATAAGTCAATTTTCAGCCTATGCAACCCCTCGAGAGTGGGGTTGCTAATTATTTCTTCTATGAAAGGTTGGAGCCGTGGGTACTCCACGTCAATGCCCATTTTAGGGCCTTATTTTGGTTGCTTGGGTGCTCGCATGCACTGCTCCATTTGGTCGAGTCTTTGTAGGATCACACTAATGTCGGTGGGACCATCTGATCGATCTAGGAATGACTATCTCTTATGGGTTTGTACCCTCAAAGGCTGGCCTTGTGTAGAGGCTAAGTGAGTCCCTTGCACTAAGTGACTCTTTGAAGCTTCTTCTGGAGCCTTAGGTAAGGCTTTCCAGATTTTTTATTGGACCATCGCCCTTAACTATTCGAATAGGGCATGCTGTAAGGTCTGGAACTATTCATTGATTAGGGGTATGGGGCCCTTACTCTTACGAGGGTCCCTCTGGAGCCCCATAGGATTCTCTAGGTTATCCCCCATGTCATGTCTCTTCAACTACAGGCCCTATGGACCTCTCGACGCAGTGGCTCTCCTGTTTAGCCTCCTACAAGTCATGGTTCTCCAATCATGATCTATTAGGTTCCCACAGATGACGCCAAATTGATAGGTAAGATGATCAAGTAAGCTGGGCCTAAGAGCTTAGTGAACGATAGATCAGAGTCCTGTGCACAAAGATAGCATCAAAGCCCCAGGATATGCTCACAAGGTAAACACTTTGACACTTAAGTTAGTTTTCTGATGATGAGTAGCAGGGAGAAAAGGAGGAGTCAAAATGTTGTACCACGGGATTGGTAAGGGGTTTATATAGTTAAGGTGTGCTCTGAGTAATTTGTCCTTGAGATAAGAATCTCATAGCTTATCCTGTATTTACGAGATACAATTTCCTTCCAAGAAAGAGTTCCCTTGGAGTCTATTTGGGCCCCTAGAAATTGTTGGGTTTCGGGAGCCAAACAGCGCAGCGGAATTTAACCGAAACCCTCCAGGATCCAAGTGAAACGGGGTAAACCGGGTGTTCGAAAATTTCATACCTAATTTTCGGTTGAGATCTCTCACTCAACTGTAGAGTCGAATCACAAAACCTGAACAGTTGACGTGTTCAGGCTCTCTATGGTATCCACACGAGCCTCTCGGGATCACCACGCTTCCACCACGTCCCGGCAGATGCGTTTCTCTTGCGCACGCAGTGCTAGCTTGCGTCCTCCAAGGAATTGCAAGAGAAGAGTGTGGCTGTCCTTTTGGGAGGCTAGGGCAAGGAGACCTGCGAATTTCTCACTTAAAAGTTGTATTTATAGTGAGACTCAACTTCCAGGCCTAATGGGTTTCAAAGCCCTAATCCAATTAGGATTTAATTTCGGGCTTAATAATGGCTCAACTCCTTGGCCCATTATTAATACGAAATTAAAGTGAAACCATAACCCAAATAATTAGCCCATGCACTCTAATGATCCAAATAGCTCTATATGTGTGCGACCCAATAGGCTCTTGCCATGTTGGCAATGATCATAAATCACATTTATGATCATAAGCAATGAGCGGTGTCTAGCAACACATCATTGCTACCCAAGTGACAAGATTGTTGGTGAATCGACTAAACCTTTATGATCATCACCGATATATGCCATTGTCCCTTTGTCCAAGATATCAAGACTAAGCACGAGACATGGAATGTGTCACTCTCGTATAGCCCAATCTTTGGTTTCTTGATTACCGAGTAGACCAACTTAAACTGACGACATTGATATCATATATCAACTCATCGAAGCATGGCCATGCATTTTCTAAGTCTCACTCTATCAAGGGGCCCGAAGATATCACTCCCGTTACATAGGAGGGACAAATCCCATCTTGATCATACAAATCCCTCCGCATGATATGTGACATACCCAATGACCTCCTTCAAGTTCACTCAGTTACGAGTAACAAAGGAAAGTATCAAAGTATGTGACTCACATGTAGGGAACCTTGTTGATCTTAGGTCGAAGGACTACATATACCATGATCACTATGAGAATCACTTATGACACTCATATAACGATCCATGAAGTGTTCTCATGGTGGGTCGGTCCAGTACACAAGTTCTCCAACTTGTACCCATATGTAGACTAGATATCTCATATTAGTCTCCACATATGCTAGTCATTATGTATTATTGCAACCCGCTCCACAATAATACTAGACTAGGGACGTTTAAGAATATCATTATTCTAGGGTTACAATTATGCTTATTACGTTACGCAGAAACAAAACAACAAACATAATTGCTGGATTAATGCCTCAATAAAATATCATGACTCAATGTGCAAAAATACAATCATCTCATGATTGGCTTTTTGGGCACAATACTAACAGAAATGGCCTAGTCCAAGACTTCCAAATTTGGGCCCTCTGGGCCCGTTGCCTATCACCTATAATACTACTTGAGTTTCGTATACTAATGGTCTTAGTGAAAGAGTTAGAAAATATTTTTTATTAACCCAAAGTAATTAACAACTAGGCAAGTAGCCAAGGAACATTAATAAATCTTGGCAATGATCTTGGAAGTTAGGAATAAATTATGGCTTAATTAGAAGAATTAATTAGGCAATAGAATAATCTTGCCTAATTAAAAATTAATTAGGCAACAAATGAGGGGGTTCCTCAAAGTTGGTTTTAGAGCCTAGGTTCCACACTAAGGGCTAAGGTCTAGGATATTGCTGCTGTAAATATTCTTGTGCATCGGAGTATGCTACTAACTAATGAGCATTGCGTGCTAGTTTGTTTTGCTTGCTTGGTTGTTGTTTTTTTGCATGCTACGTATGTGTGTAAATGGGTGTCTAGATACCTAGACACAAGAAAGTATGTTTTTGTTGCAAGTAAAATGAAATGGCTACTAAGCTAGTCAGGGAAAAAGGGAAATGCCCTTAAGGACTTGGGTGCTTTGACAGGGTAATTAGTGGTAAGGTTGGGTGGGCAAGCTAGCTCACTAGGTTTGAAGTCCACTAACTTGGAGTTTAAATACAAGTATAAGCTCAGGTCTATAAGGCCAATGGGTAGGACTAGGGATTGAAAGGGGAAAGAGAAATGGTCTAGATGGGTGGAACATTCGTGGAGAGTGGGAGCCAAAACTTTGACCAGTTACCTAGATAGTGGCAATGGTTGAGGCAAAATTTTCTGCCAACAACCAAAAGGTTGCAATGGTAAGGGAAAGGGAAACCTGGGTGTGATTAGCCACTATCCAAATAAGGGGAGGACTACCTAATGCCCATCACATAGTTAATGGGAAAACCTTTGGGAAATTTAATCCCATTTTGGAATTGATGAATGGGACATTGTTGCTACCAAGGAGTGAAAGAAAACATCAACAAGTTCCATGAGGCTATAAGCTTACGTTATAAAATGAGGTAACTCCAGCTACCTTATATCATGAGTAGGCAAACTAGAAGATGATGAAATATAAGTCAAATAACTTAGAAGATGGAATGAACCAAATCAATGGAGTGCTCCTATAAAGGGGGAGCTTGTATTTCCACTAGCCATCTAGTGGGTGGTAATGGTCTAGGCATAGAAAATATGATAGGCAAATTCGAGACCTTCAGCTTTAATTACACTAGGTTTAGATACATTGACATCAACTTAAGACCATGCCCAGGGAGGGGAGGTTAATTGGCAAGGTTTTTGGAGATGTTAAAGGATTTAATGACAATTCCATAATAAGGGAAGGTTGTAAGTTCCACCAGCTATAAAAAGAGTGGCAATGGTTAGGAGAAAGGCCACATAAGTATTAAGGTTTAACTAGAATTATGGACAGTTGTTCTCATAATGTGAGCCAAATCAAATAGAATAATGATAGTGGCACAATGTAGATCTTACTACTGATTCAAGTGTGAAGCCTTACACCTAGGGAACTTTCAGGAGTAAGCCCATGGTAACTGTAAACCTAAGGGAAAAGAGAAAGATGTGTCCTTGACCAACGGCCAGCTACCTTGGCTAAGGTGGCAATGGCACTAGTAATGCAAGACATAAGGTGAGACATGAGAGAGGGACTAGCCATGAGGAATCAAAGTACCAATGGCTCTCATTGAATGGAAAAACAAAAATGACAGTAAAGCTTATGGTATGCGTGAGGAAAAATATATGGTTGAGAAACCAAGCTATGACTAGACATGATTCCTGTGAGTCAAGAATATGCCAACTTAGTGATTACATTATGGGACTTGACTAGTTGAGGAAGGATAAGGAAAACACTACAATATATGGTTATGATGGGGAAAGGATGGTAGTCACTGGCTGGACTAAATAGCTTATAGCTCTAATCAACAACACATGGAAGATGATGCCCAGCAGCATCTTCGTCCGGTGACATTATGACTTCAGGAGGGACTTCCTGAAAAGGAGAACGTTTGGTGCAAAGGTTTCCCAGAGGAGCGTGCTTGAAATGCTCAGAAAATAGGGTTATGAGGTCCCCGGAGTGTTTTTCCGGGGAGTAGCCTCCGACGCCCAAGTCAGGGTCCTGAGAGGAGATAGAGGAGGAACACTAGGAGGTTAAATGGCCTTGCCTGTGTGTGTTTTTTCATGAAGAGAGGGTCTGATCCCTTGCCAAGTCCTGTTTCTTGGTATTTATATGAGTGCCCAGCCCGTTCAGATTACGACACGTGTTCGGCCGGATGTTTTCTGTACCTTCGGGCATAGGGGACAAGTAGCCGTTTATAGGCTCTTTGAATCTTGGATTGAGACAGGTTGTGACAAGACTTGAACGGCGTCGGCGCGTCAGACCGTCGTTTAAGGTGGCGTGTAGCGCCTGTGGGTGACATGTCAGAGGCTCCTTAAATGCTCATGCAGTAGTCCCGAGGTCCTTCAGGCGAGACCGTCCTTTGGTACGGATGCCCTTCTTCGGGAATCATGCCCGTAGTTTGGGGATTTCCCGGATTCGGGGCTTCCGCCTTTGGGGAGAGTCTTTCCTGTCTGCAATAGCTGGTCTTTTATCCCCGAAGGTGATCCGTTCGGTCCCCCGAGGGAGCCGGCAACATCTCTGAAATTTCTGACGTTCTGGCTGAAATCGTGAGTTCGAGGCGTTTGGCTTCACTTTTTTCGAGGTTAGTGTTAGCGCCTCCTTCGGATGACGCTAGGTTTCCCGACCACGCTTTTGGTAGGAAGTGTGTGGTGAGAGAGGCGATAGCCCTTCGGCTATCACAGGCCCCTTCTCCAGAAGCCGAAGTGGAAACTTCGGCTTGTCAGCTTTCGGAGAGGGCCCTTCGGGGACGTGGGCGTAATACCTGTGCCGAAGACGGACCTTCTGTCCGAAGAAGTAAGTTGTTCGCTCAAAGCCTGTCTTTTGGTGTCTTCGAGGTAACTTACTTCTCTCCTTTTGTAAGCCTGCACAAAGTCGCATCTCGTAACCAGGCGTGTCAGTATGGAGCGGCGCGCCCAGGGTTTAGGGGTGTCAGAAGGCGTGTCCCTCTTTCGGCGCGATGGCTGACACGTGGCAGCTTGTTAGTGGTGAGGACTGCATCGGATACAGCAGGCACGCCTTTTTACGCGCAATGAGCAGTTATGGCGACTGTTTGCCTTCGCGGAGTACTTATGACGCCGGTTCGCCTACCCCCCCCCCCTCGGCCTATATATATGTTACTCCGTCATAACCTCCTTTTGCTTCTGCTTTTTCTTCCTTCCTGCTTTCTGATTCCCTCCTGTTTTTTGCGGTGGTGCTGTTTGACGGAGTTTTTTCCGGCCACTTTTCACAACGGCGACTTCAAACCCAGATTTTGCAAAAAATTCGGTGGGTTTTGATTTTCAGAATCCTTTGATTTTAAAGCTTTCCCGAAGTCGGTTTTTTCATTCCCCGAAGTCATTTTTTCATTCAAAAATGTCTTTGCCAACTGCTTCCCCTATCCCGGAAAGCTGGCGTCCCTTTATCGGTCACACTTGCTGTACGACCTCAGAAAAATTAGAAAGATGGATCGCAAAATTCTTTCTTCCTTCTTACGCCACCACCAGACTTCTTGGACCTCAGGAGGTCAGTTTTATGAACCGCCAAAATGAGGTTACCGTTTTTCGCGCCCAACTGAAGGCCGGGCTTCGATATCCTTCTTCGAGGGTGATTTGCGACTTTTGCCAATTTCATGGCATTGCCGTAAATCAACTTCCCCCGAACTCGTACTGCTACTTTAACGCCTTCCTTTGTTTGTGCGGCGTTTTCAAAATAGAACCTCATTTCATTCTTTTTTTGTAGTACTATAAGCTCTATACAGTCCCGAAGAGTGGCTTTTACTTTATGCTACCTCGGGGATCGGGGAGCAAAAAGTATACGTTCACCTTCGCCACTAAGGATAGCTGGCGAGAGTGGCAATAAAAGTTTTTCTTTCTTAAGATGGAGGAGGCCTGGTCGTACGTTCCGACCAAGTGGCTCGGGGAAAATTGGAGATGGATGTCATAGACCCGAGGATGCTGCTGACTTCTGAGCTGGCAACTAGATTGCGCGGACTTCGACAGATGGATCCGAGCAGTCTCCGACTGGGATTCCGAGGTCCCTTCACGCTCCCTCTACCCTTTCCCCATCATGTGGAAACTGATGACCAAAGAGGTCCTTTGGGAACTAGGGGTAGTGAAGGAGCATAAGACGGACCTCGGGATGCCGGCTCCTGCCATCGCCGGGAAAGACTCTTGGCTGGTGAAACTCCTTCAGAAGGAGGTTACTTACGAGGCTTTTTGTGAGAGTAAGTTATCCAAAAAATTTTGTTATGGAAACCACTTAGACTCACACTGATATTTTCCTTCTTTTTCAGAGATGGGCGACGAATCCGCTGCCTACTACAAGGCGCTTTTCCTCGGTCAAGCCGAGAAGGGTGAGCAGACAAAGAAGGCCGTCTCCCGAACATGAAAACCTCTGGGGCCGGGCCATCCCCGGCAAAACGGGCGAAGAAAGACGCGCCTCCTCCTCAGCCAGAAATTCCCGAGGAGGTGCGCGAAGAGCCTGACACGGCTGCTGTCCCTCCGACCGAATTCGCTGCTGATGCCCCCCTTTGGAGTCCACTTCCTCGGTTGCTCTTCTGGACGCCTTGGTGGAAGTCCTTTCTGCCGAGGAGCGCCGCAAGAGCAAAGGCAAGGAGACCTCTGCCGAAGGGGTCCATGACTTCGACGACGACGTTGCCGAAGTGCCGCCAGGTTCATTTTCTGGACAAGTCTGCAATGCCTTTATCTTTTGAACTTTAAGGATTACTTGTCTTGACAAACTTCTTTTCTTTGTTGTGCAGAGGAGGCACCATCCTTGGGATGGATGGTTGAGCACGCCCGGAAATGGGCCCTTCGGGATTCCCATATCTCGAAGGGGAAAATCTTGAGGGAGCCTTTCTGGTCGTTTACGGAGGACATGAACTTGTACTCCGGCGACTGCCCGCAAATGGCCAACCAAATTTCGAAAGGGATCCTTACTGAGGCCTCCTTCAAGGCCATTTCTGAGGCGTGCCCGGACGATGAGTCCCTTGTTGCAAGGGTTTCCGAGCACGCTGCCCAGGTATACATTACGCCTTTGTTTTTTCCTTTTGATTTTTTCTAAGTACTTGGCTCATTTTTTGCTCTTTTGACTTTGTTCTTACTTCTTTGCAGCTGTTGGGGTACACCGGCCTCCTCAGACTTCGGGCAGCGAAGCAAGCGGCCTTCCTAGTCTTGGCCTTAGATTGCATGGAAAAATCTAAGGCCATGTGCTCTGACTTGGTTGCGAAGAACAGGGAGATGGCTCTGGCTACGAAGAAGGAGGTTGCTGCCGTTCGGGAGGAGTTTTTGAAGGAAAAAGAAGAACTTTTGAAGGACTCCTCCCAGAAGATTTCTGACCTCGGCTCCAAGGTGGCGGAGTTGACTTCGGCAAACGAAGCCTATCAAAAGGAGAAGTCAGAGTTGGAGGCTCTCCTGGCGAAGGCGTTTGCTGAGAAGGCCGAGCTCCAGGCCAAGGTCGAGTCTTTGGAGAAGGAGCCAAAGAAGAAGAAGATGAAGGCACTGAAGAAGGAGATCGCAGATCTGGAGAAGGAACTTGACGCCTTAGGGGTCGAGAAGGATAAAGCCGATGAAATGACAAAGGTCGGTTTTCAAGACGGCTTTTGTCTCGCTCGGCATCAAGTCCTTCAGAGGTTCCTAGATCTGGACCTCTCTTTTTTTGAGGCCCTAAACATCCCCGAGGGGCCTCGGTGGTCTTGGTCCAAGATCGAGCATCTCAAACTGCCCTTCCCTCTTCCGGCGTCGAAGGCGGTGGACAAGGACGCAGGAGCTGGTGCTTCCCGGGATCCCGAGATTCCTTAAGTTGTTTTAGGGTCTTCTGCCTTCTTTTTCTCCTTTTTTGTACTTCTTCTTTTGGAGAGCCTCCTTCTTTGTAAGCAGATCCTTTGTTAATAAAGACTTTCTTTCTTTTGAAAAAATTTGGCTAAGTCTTTTGCAAGTTTTTTCCATTGTCCCGAACACGTTCACTCAAGAGACTTCGGAAAATCATACCTACGTCGATCACCCTCGCGAAATTCTAATTTGTAAAATTCATGTTTAAGAATTTAGGCTAAGTTTTTTGTACTTAGAAAATTTTTTCTAACTTGTACAATACAACTTTTCCACCAAAATCCTAAGCATAGAATTTTTTCAAGGCATCCGAATGCCATGTATTTTTTAATTCTATGCCTTCGGTGTCGCCTAGCTTGTAAACTCCTTTTCGCACTTCGGCCAGTACCAGATAAGGACCTTCCCAATTTGCGCGAAGTACCCCGTGGGATGGCCTCCGGGGTCCAAATTCAGCCTTTCAGAGAACGAGGTCTCCTTCCTTTATTCCCTTTGGCCTGGCTCGCAAATTTACAACCGCAGCCACTCTTTGCTGAAAAGCTTTTCTTCTCAGCTCGGCTATTTCTCTGTGTTCGCCGACGAGGTCAAGCTTGGTTTTCAAGCCGAGGTCATTTCCCCTTTCATCAAACACTTGCACTCGCACCGATGGCTGTACTACCTCGATTGGGATGATAGCCTCCATACCGAAAACAAGTGAAAAAGTGTCTCCCCTGTGGCTCTTCGGGGTGTTGTTCGGTAGCTCCATAACACACTTGGGAGCTTTCCTGGCCATTTCCCTTTTGCTTCCCCCAGCCTCTTTTTCAGACCATCTTTTATGGTCCTATTAGATACTTCTATTTGCCCATTACTTTGGGGGTGAGCTACTGGGGCGAAGTGCATCTTTATTCCGAGGTTGTTGATAAATTCTTGGAATCCTTTGTCTATAAATTGGGACCCATTGTCGGCTACTAGTACCTTCAGTATGCCAAATCTGCATACAATGTTCTTCCATACGAACTTCTGCACATCTTTTGCCGAGATAGTCACCAACGGTTCTACCTCAACCCATTTAGAGAAATAGTATACTGCGACTACGCAGAACTTTACGCCTCCAGGCGCTATCGGGAGTGGCCCAATGAGGTCTATGCCCCAAACTGCGAAGGGCCAGGGGTAGTCAGCCGAAGTTACCAATTCCGAGGGTATTCTTTCGATATTCGAGTGTCTTTGGCAATTACCACACTTCTGGACGAACTGCCTAGCGTCCTTTCTTAGGGTAGGCCAAAAGTATCCTTGGCGAAGGATCACTGCTGCTAAAGCGTCAGTTCCAATGTGCGAACCACAAGCGCCTTCGTGAACTTCTTCGAGGATCATTTCAGTATCCTCTTCACCAACACACCTCTGCAGTGGATTTGCATATCCCTGTCGATATAACTCTTCTCCAATCAGGAAGAAATGACCGGAGCGTCTTCGCACTTTTGCTGCTTCGCTAGGGTCTTCGGGGAGCACACTGGTTGCGAGATATCTTTTTATCGGATATTTCCAGCCTTTTCCCGAAGTTACTATACTCAGCACTGCGATGCTCAGGTGGTTTAGCACCTTGGTGCATGTTTTCGATTTTTGCCAAGCAATCTGCCTCGGCATTATCCCGACGAGGCACATTTTCGATTCGTACGGCGTCGAACTCTCGGATAAGCTTTGTTACTAGTTCATGGTATTTTGCCAAGGTTGGGTCCTTTGCCCCATAGTCCCCTGCTGTTTGCCGAACTACCAGCTGGGAATCGCTGTGGGCTTTCAAGTTTCTTACACCAATTTTTCTGGCTAGTCGTAACCCTGCTATTAGAGCTTCGTACTCAGCCATATTGTTGGTGACGTTAAAGCTGAACTTGATGGCCTTCATTACTTCTAGACCTTCGAGACCTCTGATAATTACCCCAGCTCCCTGGTGTTCGGACCCTGAGGCTCCGTCTATATACAAAGTCCATTCTGGCTTACCTTCGCCAGGATCCGAATGGCTATCCTCGGTGATGGGTACTTCGGCAATGAAGTCTGCCAGGGCTTGAGCTTTTATGGCTTTTTGAGGTTCATAGGTAATGTCGTGTTTGCCAAGCTCTATGCACCATTTGGAAAGCCTTCCCGAGTGATCAACTTTCTTCATGACATCCCGTAGAGGTAGACTACTTCGGACAATGATAGGGTGAGCCTGGAAATATGGTCCTAGCCTTCTTCCTGCCAGTACCAAGGCATATATAGCTTTTTGTAGCAATGGATACCTGACTTCGGCACCGTGCAGGGACTTGCTTACATAATAAACCGGCCATTGCTTCGACCCTTCCTCTTTCACAAGGACCGAGCTTACTGCTTTTTCTGTGACGGCGAGGTATAATACGAGGGGCTCTCCCTCGCGAGGTTGTCGCAGAGTGGGCAGACGGGTTAAGTAGATTTTGAGTTCTTCCCATGCCTTTTGGCAATCCTCATTCCAAGGATGATAATCAATTCCGAGGTTGCCCTCCTTTTTTGCCGCCTTAGTGAGGACCTTAAAGAATGCTCGACACCGGTCTCTATACCTGGAAATAAACCTGCTAAGAGAGGTTATCCTTCCGGCGAGTCTCTGCACGTCTTTTATTGTGACCGGAGTTCGGAACTCAAGCAAAGCCTTAATTTTTTCTGGGTTAGCATCAATGCCTTTTTCTGATACCATGTATCCAAGAAACTTTCCCGAGGTTACTTCAAAGATGCACTTTTCGGGGTTAAGGCGGATCCCGAAGACTCTGAGCTGGTGGAAAGTTTTCTTTAGATCTGCGACGTGGTCATTAGGCAGTTTGCTCTTGACTATCATGTCATCGACATAAACTTCCATGTTCCTCCCCATTTGGTCATTAAAGACCTTGCTCATCAACCTCTGGTACGTAGCTCTTGCATTTTTTAGCCTGAAAGGGATTCTGATGTAACAATACGTCCCACCTTCAGTGATGAAAGCGGTCTTCTCCTCGTCCTCAGGGTCCATCCTTATTTGATGATACCCACTGAAGGCGTCTAGGAAATTTAGGAGACCGTATTCGGCAGTTGAGTCTACCAATTGGTCTATTGGTGGGAGAGGGTATGAATCTTTTGGGCAAGCATCGTTCAAGTTTCTGAAGTTGATGCATAATCGAAGCTTACTGCTCCCTTCTTTTGTGGCAATAACCACATTGCTTAACCATTCGGGGTACTTGACCTCCCTGATTACACCAGCGTCCAATAAGCGCTGGACTTCGATTTTGACAAAGTTATTTTTATGGACTGAGATGCCTCGTTTCTTTTGCCGGACAGGTTTTGCTTCCGGACTTACTTTAAGGCTATGCTGTATTACGCGAGGGTCTACCCCCGGCATATCTTTCGACGAGTAGGCAAACAAGTCTTTATTCATCAGTAGAAAGGATACAAGTTTTTTCTTGTCACCTTCGGCCAAGTTTTTTCCTATTCGGGTACTTCGGCTTGGGACGAGTTCTACTTCCTCCATTTCTACCTTCGCGGAATCTTCTGCCCCTCCTTTTTCGGTTTTCCACCTGGCAAAGCCTCTGCCTCTACAGTTTGTGCGAAGTTGTTTACTGGAGCTTTTCGTGCCTTGACGAACACTTTCCTTACTTCGCCCTGATCAATGAAAATTTCTACGTCTCCATCCTTGGTGGCGAAAGTGACAGTTAAGTATCTTACATCAGGGCGAATGTGCAGATTTCCCTGTGTTTGTCTTCCAAGGATGGTGTTGTATGACAAAAGAACATCCATGACAATAAACCTTGTCATTGTGGAGGCGAATAATTCAGCTGTCCCGTCTACCGAAGTCCCTTTCACTATTAGGGGAAGATCGATCCATCCGAGGACGGGCAGTTCAGATGGTCCTACCCTAAAAGTAGGCGAAGTGATGGGCTTGAGATCGCTGTTGGATATGCCCAAGTTCGGTAGCAAATGTGAAAAGAGGACGTCAGCGTTTGATCCGTCGTCAAGCAACACTCTCTTGACGTCCCAGTTTCCTATCCTCACCATGACCAGAAGCGGATCGTCATGGGGAAAGATGACAGTGGTACCATCCTTGCGGGCCAGCTTCTTCGTCGGACTCTGATATTCCATTACTGATATTTCTCTGGCCTTCCTCTTTCTTTCCAAGGATGGAAGTCCTGTCGTAATTGTTTGTATTATTCCCGCCGGAGGTGGAGGACGCCTCTTCGGACTTCGGTTCCTCCGTCTATCGGAATTGTAGTCCTCGTCGTCCGGCTTTCCTTCTTCCTCCTTCCTCCCTTTCGGGGAAGGCATTCGTAGATATCGCTGAAGTTGGCCTTGTTTTATTAGCGACTCTATATACTTTTTCAATTGGAAGCAGTCTTCGGTGTCGTGGCCGTGGTCGCGGTGAAATTGGCAGAACTTATTCATGTTCTTTTTGTTATCAGCGGTCATGGCCCTTGGCCGCTGAACCTGGGTCCTCTGTCTCTCCATTGTCATGAGGATGTTGGTCCTTGTGGTGTTCAGGGGTGTAAAGATTGGAGGTTTCCTTCCTCTGTTTCTCCGAGGTCGTCCTGCCTGGTCGGTTGGATACCGTATTTGCTGGCTGGACCCTTCGGCGTGGTGTGATCGGACTTCGGTCCACCCATCCTCAGTTCTTCAGCTGTCATGTGCTGCTCGGCCCTTCGGTAGAATTCGCCAATCATGTCCGGAAGGTCCTTGGAGAATTCATAGAATAGTTGTCAGTCCCTCCGAAGGCCCCATGTCATAGCGAGGATGCGTATTTCGGGGCGAAAGTCTGGGACACTTAAGGCTTCTCTGTTAAACCTTTCGACATAGCACGGATGGTCTCTCCGTTCTTCTGCGCTATGTTGAACATCTGGACAAGCATCTTCGCCGTTGGCCGACTTCCAATGAATTGCTGTGTAAAGGCCGTAGATAACTCCTGGAATTCCCTGATGGTTCCTGGAGCCAACGAATTGTACCACGCTGTTGCTGGTACTGTGAGGGTCACCTCAAAGCATTTGCACAATGTAGCATCATCAGCACCGTGCATCATCATGCTGCGTTTGTACTTGGTTAGATGAGCCTGTGGATTAGTTCGGCCATCATAAGTTTCCAGCCGAGGGACCCGGAAGTCACCTGGCATGGCTGCCTCAACCACTGCTCAGGTGAACGACGACTCATCCCCACAGAAAGTTTCAGACAGCCTAGCCCAGACCGGCTTGCGGGCTACCTGTTTTTCTACTCTCTCCAACCTTGCCAGTATCTTCTCCATAAGGAGTGTAGCACTAGGCTCTTCCTCCTGGTGCTTGTAGGCTTCTGGGAAGGGAGACTGGTAGCACCTCTTCGGGGAGTGACTTCGGCGCCGAGGAGATGGGGACTTCGCCTCAAGTGATGAGCTCCTTTGGCGTGGAATTTTAGGTCACTTGGACCTCGTTTGTCCCGTAGGTCGAGCCCCGAGTGGCATGTTTTTCGTCGAGGACTTCTCTCATGGATCCCCACTTCCCGAACTGCGATAGGTTGGTTTAGGGCTTTTTTCCCGAGGACGTGCTGGCGAGGGAGGCCTTTGGACCTGAGTTGGTTGTGGCCACCTTCGGTCTATTTGCTGTGTCATTTCAGCCACAACAGAGTGCTGAAAGTCGCGCAAAAAACTCATAGTTATGACTAGTGGATGCTTTTCCTCAGGCGAGGAAGTCCCTGGAAGAGTTTGCTCGGTAGCCAGTTGAGCCTCAGGTGCGGACGAGGACTTAGGAAGTCCCTTGTCCTTTGAACGCTGAGTTTCAACGACGGCGACCTGAGAGTGAGTTCCCACAGATGGCGCCAAATGATGCCCAGCAGCATCTTCGTCGGGTGACATTATGACTTCGGGAGGGACTTCCTGAGAGGGAGAACATCTGGTGCAAAGGTTTCCCAGAGGAGCGTGCCTGAAATGCTCAAAAAAGAGGGTTAGGAGGTCCCCAGAGTGTTTTCCCGGGGAGTAACCTCATACGCCCAAGTCAGGGTCCTGAGAAGAGATAGAGGAGGAACACTAGGAGGTTAGATGGCCTTGCCTGTGTGGATTTTTTCAGGGAGAGAGGGTCCGATCCCTTGCCAGGTCCTATTTCCTGGTATTTATAGGAGTGCCCAGCCCGTTCAGATTACGACACGTGTTCGGCCGGATGTTTTCTGTACCTTCGGGCATAGGGGACAAGTAGCCGTTTATAGGCTCTTTGAGTCTTGGACTGAGACAGGTTGTGACAAGACTTGAACGGCGTCAGCGCGTCAGACCGCCGTTTGAGGCGGCGTGTAGCGCCTGTGGGCAACATGTCAGAAGCTCCTTAAATGCTCATGTCGTACTCCCGAGGTCTTTCATGCGAGACCGTCCTTTGGTACGGATGCCCTTCTTCGGGAATCATGCCCGTAGTTCAGGGATTTCCTAGATTTGGGGGTTCCGCCTTCGGGGAGAGTCTTTCCTGTCTACAATAGCTGGTCTTTTATCCCCGAAGGTGATCCGTTCGGTCCCCCAAGGGAGCCGGCAACATCTCTGAAATTTCTGACGTTCTAGCCGAAATCGTGAGTTTGAGGCGTTTGGCTTCACTTCTTCCGAGGTCAGTGTTAGCGCCTCCTTCGGATGACGCCAGGTTTCCCAACCACGCTTTTGGCAGGAAGTGTGTGGTGAGATAGGCGATAGCCCTTCGGCTATCAGAAGGAATACTCAAAATTTTGGACAATTGGATATTTTAACCTATAACATAATGGGGAAAATGAATTAGGCCATATTATGGGCATAGGGAACTTGGAACCAATCATGGATTCCAGTGGTGTCTATAGGAGGGCATGGAGTGCCACTTGACATGGATTAGCCAAAAAGGCACTAGGCTACCACTATTTTACAAGGTAGACTCTTATGGATGATAGTTTCTTATGGCAAAAGATGGCAACTAGTGTCTGGTTAAATCCTTAGGAAATGAAATAGGTATAAAGGTAGTGAGCCTTTAAAGCAACCCAAGTATCACTGTGTTTAAGAGAGTCACTTGCAAAACGTGTAAGCCTTGTTTTATTTAGTTAGGAAGATACCTGAGGATGATGTTATAAATGCACTCCAAAACTCCTATTACATGGGAAGTACATTAAAGATGGTTCACTAGCACAATGATAGAAAAAAGGTGTTATGCAAACCGTTTAAGGTGTAATTCCCTAGGGCAAATGAGATTCCATTACCCATGGCCAAGGAATTAGTGGCCAATAAATGGAAAAACAGTGGTTAAGAGTAAAGGGAGGCAGTTATGGATTATAGGTACCCCACCAATGTACCTAAGTTGAAGGGATTCAATTTGGCTGGTCATTGATAAGGCTGTGTGAAGAAACTCTCTCAAATGGTGAGTCATTAGCCATCCTGACCGATAAGGCATGAAATGTTGGATGTAGAGGCAATTATGTAAGGCCTTCTAAGAACCAAACGAGAGTAGTTTGGCCATGGTGCCTAACTTAATTGGCCAAACTCAGGCAAAACCCTTGACATAAGTATAGGTGTGTGTAAGGGTTGGGCTTCAGGCGTATGCCAATGTAAGTTAGGCAAGCAGCAATATGCAGCTCTAGGTGACTAATAGCAAAAATGAATGCATTGTCCCAAATGTGATCTAGAGTTAATAACTATGGTACAGCTTTAAAACCTTAGAGGCATTAGTTGGTAAGATGAGTGAGACCAAGTCTTGAAGGCCCCGCAAGCACAAGTATATGTGTGCCTTGGAAAAGGCATTAAAATGTATGGATGACTTATGGCCATGGACAAAGGAAAAGTGGTTACTCAAGAGCATTATGGCTCATGGATCTTGCATGATTAAGGTTCTACGAATGGTTCAGTTTGGACTTGAAAAAAGAGGGGAAAAAATAGGCCAAGTTAGGAGCCTTGTGAGCTATTAGTGTGCTGATAAGGTGATAAAAAATTCTCCCACAATGTGTCCGAAGCACTAAGTGCCAAGTGGCTTGGCAGATAACCAAGGGCACAGACAATAGTGCATGAAGGTGCAAGTAGAATGAGAGACTAGGGTCCTGGTACACTAATGTATGACGAACATGTGTAAATAGGTAGGCTTGGTGCATGAGGGTGCACTAACTAGGTGCCCTTACACATGTCCGTGGTGCATGATGGGGCACGACCAAGGGCATGTGAGTTAGTAGTTAAGGGAAAATTGGGCACACTAAATAGGGTCCAAGGGCCAACATGGTATATTGGTCCATGGTTAGGCTGTGGGCATAACATTGAAAGACGGGAGCCTAAGCAACCATTTTGGTCCCAAAAGAGCACTTAAGCCCATTATGTGGCAAAGGTTACTTAATGGCACACGTATGGGCCTAGTGGGCCAACGTGGCCCAAGAAAAGAAAATTACACGCCTAGGGCTTGTAGGTCCAAGATGGTTAATAAAGGTCGAGACCCAAGGGCCAATGAGTACCCTAAAAGCTTATCCATCTTGAAGGAGAATTCAGAAGTAATCGTAAGGGAAATTCTATAGAATGACCTTGTATGGGTTATGATAGGTAGGTTGACCAAAAGTACCTATCTCTACTCTCAAGGTTACCTTCATACTTGGAAATATGGCCAAACCAAGGTCTGAAGGCCAAGGATAGACAAATATGAGCTCATTGAGAGTACCCCTTAATATGCAATAGGCCACGCCAATATCAAGAGGTAGGGGATGATCCATGAATTCAATGACAAGATGTTATGTAGATTATCTTCCATAAGGTGGAATGGTATAGACTTCAAGATGAAAATAAGATGTTTCACAATCTAGCTCCTAAGTAAAGGTGGGGAAGATAAAAAACCTTTGGCCTGAGAACTATAAAATGAGAATTGGTAATGTGGCAAAGGCAGATTGCCCAACCACCAAGATAACATATTGATATGGAAAATGGGCAAAGGGTGGTCCAACTAGATTCCTAGGCAGTGACCAGGAAACTAAGAACGAGGTATATCCTTATAGTTAAAGTCCAAATGATCAATGATCTAGGGGATGAATGAAATGTAGAGGCTCAACATTCAAACTTGTTCCCCAAAATTAAAGTCATGGAATTAGAGGACCAATTCCTTGAAGAGAAGGAGCATGAAAGAACCCTCCATTTATTAGGTAACGAATTTCATTTAATTGCTTAATTTCACTAGTAAGCTAGATTAAGCCAACACACAAGTCTTGGCAGTCCTTGGAGTTCATAGCAGTAGAAATTCAAGTTGTTTAACAATAAGGGCAACTAGGGGTAAAATGGTAAATTGAAAATTAAAATGACCAAATGTGACCAAGAAAAATGGAATTGGGTTTCTAGAGGTAAAATGAACATCTCAATGAAAGTTGAGCTCAATTTGACCAAGGATAGGTTTTTTCTTGCTAAGGAAGCATGGAAGGGAAAAATGATAATTTTTAAGTCAAATATGGTCAAAATGGGTTTAAGAATGTGAAAAATGGTGTTTGAAACTATTTGGTGAATTTTGGTGAAGTTTGAAGTCAAATTGATCAAGTTTGAGGCTTTTCTTGCAAATGAAGTTAAGGAGGGCATTTTGGTAATGTTGCATATTCAAACTTGAGTCAAGGGGGTCAAACTCATGTTAAATATGGTCAATGGCAGCATAAGACATGGCTGGTTTTGGAAGGAAGCCAAATGGTATTGAATTTTCAAAAGAAATCAATTAAGAGGACTTTATGAAAGTTACATCCTTCTAACCAACAGTTATGTGACCTAAATAACTCTTTCACCCAAAACACCTCTTGAAAACTTTAGAGAATGAAGTAAATTCTTGTTGAAGGCTGATTTTTTCAGCCTAAAACATGGAGAGAGCCCCCTAAACCTTAGACATTTGTCCAAAACCACTAAGGATCATGTAAAGCCCCTAACCTTCAATACTTTAGTCCCCGATCCTTCATTCACCCTTTTTCACACCCACAAATTGCTCTAATACCATAAGACAACCTCATCTTTACATAATTACTTTCTCCCAACCAAAAAATCTCCAAACCATTCAGCCCTTACAAAAAAATCTAAAGAAAATCAATAATGAGAGCTCCAGAGTTGTAAGGGGGAGCTTAGGAGCTTTGGTTTTGCTTCAAGGAAGCTTGGTTTTAGGATGTTCCTTAAGGTGAGATATTATGTTTTAATTAGTTTTGGGTTTCCTCCTCTTTAAAAATCAACCTTGTACTCATAAAAACCTGTGGCTGTTGAGGTTGAGCTTGAAAAAATGAAGAAGAACTATGGAGCTTTAGAAATGGAATTTTGGTTTGGTTTTCCTTCTCAAGGTAAAAAATAAGTTTTAGACTATTAAGAGCTTGGTTAATCTTCCCCTAGGCACTAGAAATATGTGTTAATATAGCTAATTTATTTTGTATAAAGGACTCCAAAGGGAAAAGGCACAAACCGAGCTTGTATATGGCTAATCTACCACTTAAAAGGAGAAAAATTCTTTAGGTAAGGTGTTCTAGCCCTTCTCTTTTTAGAAGCACTAGCCATGTTTTAGCTTAGTAAATCTAGGGAAAATGATGGGGTAAAAAGGGCACAAGGTGACCTACACAGCCAAAGAATGATCAAAGGGCATTAAGGCTAGACCTAGCTTTTAGTTTGAGCAATAGGTGGTGTCCTTGGCACTTGGGTTGTACAATGGTGTGTGGATTGAGCCTTGGGTGTTTGGCAGATGTGTGTGGCTGGACTTTTAAGGTTTGCTAAGCACAAGAGAGGTGCGCCTTGGTTTGTGTGTGTGTGTGTTGAAATCGAGCTTAGTATGTTTATGTGTGTGTGTGTGCCATGGGCCCCAAGGTGCATGTGGATTTGGGTGCCTAGAGGCATGGGGAGTTTGGGTGTGCCAAGGTACACATGTGTGTGCTCAAAATGGGCATAGGCTGTGTGCGCTTAAAGTGCACATGGGTGCACCGAGGAAGGGCTCACATTATGTGCACTTGAGGTGCACACAGATTTGCCCAGAAAAAGTACATGCCATACTTGCCCAAGGAAGGAGGGGGATGTGATTGGTGTGTTGAAGTGGCACCCAAGGACATGCCTAGGGCAAACGTGTGCATGTATTCACGGGGCTCATGACTATGCACACCAAGGGGGCTAGGGGGCATACCCTAGGGCATGGTTTTTGTGTAGGCCTTAGGTTGGGCTTTAGGCATGACCAGCTCAAGGCAAAAGCCCTAAGGCCCAAATGACTCTTAGGCCTACTTGATGACTTGGGTGACAAGTAAGCATGCACATGGCTCCAATGGACCAAGGAGCCTAAGGCGAGGCAAGACACATCCATAGGCACTATGACCCATAAATATTTGGTCAAACAACACTACATGCAATAAGGGATTTGTTTTTGAGCTAGTGAAAGCTGTCAAGCTTAAGGGCAATTACACAAACCCTAAGCTCATAGGGGCAAAAGGGTCCCTAAGGCAATTACCTAAAAAGTAAGCTTAAGGGAAAATAAATGGACCAAAAGGTGATTTGTGTGCTTTTGTTTGATTGTTTGCTTGTATGTGAAGTAAAGAGGAGTCATGTTCGAAAAAGTGCTTAATATAATAATCATTATACAATACTTTGTGCCGTTAGAGCTCATAACACGCTCATATTAGATTATAGGCAAACTTCATGCATGCATGTCTATGTGTGCATATGATTCACTACAGTTAGGTGTGATGCTCATATGTTGTTCATTATGGAATGCCTTACTAAGTATGCATAGTGTACTTACCCTTATTGTTAATGTGCAGGCTTTGGTTGCTTGCATTATGTTGATATAATGGGTAGCTGTAAATATGTATGTTTTCATTCAAATAAGTACATTTATCAACACTTAGTGCGCACACTGGTAAATTTTATTCCATAATTTGCTTATATAATTAGTAGCCTAACTCTAAGGATTTCTTACATAACAGTAAAGTAATGCACAAGGAAAGGACACATTGTGATTGCTTCGCCTTAAGGATTTTTCTTGGGCAAAGGTCGCTATAGTTGTACACTATGGAAAAAATAGTAACAACAATAGAATCTTAGTAATATAGTTGACATCACCCTTAGTCTAAAACATGGCATGAAGGTAATGGTTATGTAATAAGCCATTCATTTGCTTTGTGCATTGATTACTTGATATGAGTGTAGTTTTTGAAAATTGGTTTGGCACTTTGTTTTATCGTGTATTCATGCATGTGCATTAAATGGTTTTATAAAATCGAAGCTCCATAATTGCATGTTTCCAATATGCTTGGCCAAACCTATGATACTACCTAAGTTTTGTATACTAATGGTCTTAATGAAAGAGTTAGAAAATATGTTTTCTTAACTCACAAGTAATTAGTGGCTAAGCAAGTACGTAAGGAACATTAATAAATCTTGGCAAAGGTCATGGAAGTGAGGACTAAATTCTGGCTTAATTAGAGAAATTGATTAGATAACAGAATAATCTAGCCTAATTAGAAATTAATTAGGCAACATACGAGGCGATTCCTCACAACATGGATCTCTTAATTTATTATTAATTATTGACCTAAATTCATCCTAGGGTTATATTAAATCCACGTAGAATGAAAGCTCTAAAATTTGATCTTTAGGGTGCATTACGTCAATTAAAAGTTAAAACTAAAAAATTGAATTAATCCAAAAATTAATGGTGTGTTCATAGTTCACAACAAACTTTTTCTACTACACTAACAATAGTTTGGATGCATCAAATCTTTTCATACTCAAACAAACATGTGAACTCATAGACAAGTGTACCTTTCATCAAAGTATAGCAGTAGCAAGTACTAAGATCATTTTTCCCTATGAACAGAGGTTATCTACTGTACTCAATATCTCTCTATTATCTAACTGGCAATTAAGAGGATTTGTTTAACTAACTACTATTACTAACTAAATTAAACTAGTGCAGTAATATAAACTACTAACTAACAAATGGCAGTAGAAAAATAATTAAAACAATCAACAAATAAAGACCCCATACTTAGAATCAAATCCCCCTAGAACTGCCATTGTGTTGTTTTTGTTCTAGTTTAACAATATTGTGATTAACTTAGACCGTGGAATACTACCTAATGTAAATTAACTCTATATTATTCCTGTTACACTAACGCTATTCCTAAGTCACCAATAGGGTGTTTAGGCCTACCGCGCTTCCTAAGAATGCATTAACGTCCTACAACCCACTACAAGGTTTCACCCTAGTTTAGAGGTATTATATCACACCTGTTACTCCCGGTTATGATACTATCCTTTTTATCCAACAATGATTCACAATAAACATACCGGATACTACCTGACGCATGTTCATCATTCCATATTGAATTAATAGGCCGGCTATTATTAATCAACACAACAAAGCACATTGGATAAATTGCAAGAAAAACACATAATTATATTAAACAAAAAATAATCACAATCACAAAATTATCCTAGGATTCATCTATTATAAGTATGAGTAGGAAAAGTCTAACTCATGGTGCCATAAAATAAACACCAAAGAATCAAAAGAAAACTAAGAAAAGAATAATCCATGACTTAATGTCTTATTCTCCAAGAAATCTTTGATCCGGAGCTTATAAAATGGTGTTGATTATCAGAACTGCCTCCAGTAGCCTTCTTCCATGAAAAACTATTTTTTTTTTTGTGTATGGTCTACCTTTTTCTGTTTATCCTTTCTTCTTTTTTGAGTTAACCCAAAAATGCTAAAAATTAAGACAAACACAAGCTTAAACACGGCTGTGTGGCAAGTTGTATTGCTCCTCTAGAAGTTAAAGTCTCACTCAATTTAACACAATTTGGAACATGTGTGTAAACTCCAAAACTTCAACAAAATCTTGTAATTCAACTAAAAAACTGCACCCAAAACCCTTTCTAGCTCAAATGAAGTTGAAAATATGACCTTAAAATAAAATATGAACCAATTAAGCACCATATCCTGGCAAAATCAAAAGACAAGCAAATACAAGCAAAAAAAAACCCTTAGAAACATAACTAAATATGATCATATCAATTAAATTTCTAGCCTAGACTTGCAATTGCATATGATATTGTTAATTTAACTAATGTATGGCTAATTTGAACAAATAAAAAAAATGAATGTAAAAAAAAAAAAAGTGAAAAGAAAGTTCTGTCAGTGCTTAAAATGTAAAGTAGAAAATGTTAGAGACTTCAACGAACAAAAAAAAAAGATTAAAGGTCGAAGTGTGAATTTTAACAATGGTCCATTGGTTGACTAGGTCAACCGGATCTTGAAACGGGTTGGGTGGCAGGCAGTGATCGGGTCTGGCCTCGATTCTCCCTATGCAGGCAACAATGAAGCGATTGGAGGCCATTGTCCTCTTCGATGGCTGGCTACTTTGGGGTGGGGAGGACGAGTGTGGGGATGACCGGTGGTGGCAGATCGAAGGAGCAACCATGCCGGTTAGGGGCTTGAACTCCGTGTTTTCGCATTCCCGGTGTTTACACCCAATTTTGTTTGACCATTAAAATATTAAAATTTTTAAAAATTTTTTTTTTAAAAAATAATAATAATTAATTAAAACTAAAAAAATTAATTAAAAAATATTATTATTGATAACATTTAGTTTATATGGCATTTTATTTTATAGGTTTAGTTTTATATATATATATATTAAAAAAAAAAATTTAAATCCCTCCCCCAGCTGAACCTTCCCCGGGCTGGCTCTTTAATTTGGACAATTTTTCTCGCTCTCGCGTGGGGGAAGGGAGACTTTTCTCCTCCAGTTAACAACTCTAGACTTTTTTCCCCCCTTTGGACGCATTTTCCACGAGCTGGCAACAACATTCAACGCTCTCTTTCTCCTCCCCCGGAACAAAACAAAAAAAAACTTACCTGCTCTCCCTGAATGATCTCACACACCGATTCTCTCGGCCTAGATAGACTCTGCTCTCACGGTCTCTCGGGGGCTCGAGGGCAGACAATCTATCTCTCTCTCTCCTCGCTCCTGAAGGCTTCCTCTCTCTAACTCTCCCGGCTCCGACGTTACTCTGACTCCCCCTCCAGCCAGCTTCCTCTATCTCTCTCTCAATCTCTCACTCCCCTCTTCTCCTCCTCACCATCTCTCTCTCGCCTAAAACATACCTCTCTTCCTTCGACTCAACCACTCTCTGTTTCTTCCTTGGCGACCTCCTCAGTTCATCCCAATTTGCATCCATCTCCTCCACAAATGCCTTCGTCTCTGAATTGGCATCCGACGCCAAAGTCACGTTCTTGGGTTTCGACAGTGAAGTGAAGTTCATGTTTTTCTCCCATGAAGCCCAGTTTCCTAGGCGTCGTTCCACTATTCTTCACCATTTGTGGGGCTTTTGACGAGAAAAATCGGGACACTGGGATAAATAGCAACCGGGTCTTCCAATTTTTGGACCTCGGTGACAGCGGTAGATCCGGATTGGGAATTTGACGTTCTCTCTAATAGCATCCATGGCATCCTCGTACTGTGCACAAAGGCGGTGCTTCGGAGCGAAGCGATGGTCAACAGATATGATGATGGCATGAATCTTGCTGGCCAAGCCGGAGCAGGCATCTTGGCGGTGGCAACAGCGGGAAGGCGATGGCGATGGTCAACATATCACTACCGTCTGTGACGAAGTCGCTATCTCGTTCGAGCAACCTGTTCATAGCCAACCGGATTCAGTAAAGAAAAGGTAGTTCAGAGACTTGCCGGCGAAAGAGGGAAGGCAGTTCGAGATTGCTGGACGAGTCGACATCGCCAGTCGAGAAAGATATGGAATACGAGGACCGCTACCGGATCTCTGAAAGGCAGAAGAACTTGGATACGCCGGATTTGGAAGGCAACCTCGATTGGCAGCAAAGGATGTCGCGTATCACCCCCGTCGCTACCACCATACCAAACCATCAGCCGTCGCCGGCGAAACCGGAAGAGAGAACGAAGACTGTTTCGTGCCAATTCAAAAATTTTAATTTTTATTGATAAAATTCTTGTTTAAACTCTCATCTTATTATTTTATTTCATTTAAGTCACTAACTTTCTTTTATTTTGCAGATTAGTTACCAACAGCAAATTGTTATTGTTTATACTTTTCTTTGTTTTCTTTATTTATTATTGGTTTGGCCTTACATTAAACTTGGTCATTAAATCGATATAGGAGAGCAACATAGGATTTTGATTTCATATGTATATTTATTTATTTATTTATCTTTATTTTTTTTAGAATAGCTTAATTTTAATTTCTTGTAATGCTTTAAATGTGTATCAAATTATTGGTTAAGCAATATTTAAATTTTTGGAAATCCGTCTTAAGATGGATTATTCGTTCATATCTGGGTGGTCTAACAAGATCCATGGTTTGGATAATTATTTAAAAATATTTCAAAACAATAAAAAATATATAAAAGGGGATTTACGAAAATCCTAAACTTCTAATAAAAAGTAAAAACAAAAAAAAAAAGATAAGATAAATTGCCGCACTATTCAACAAGCCCAGTACCGGTCGTAAACTAATCGTTCGCCATCATTCGACATCAAATTGAGGCAAAAATCCGTTCGCGAAATCCACGGCTCGATTAAAAGTCGATTCAAATCTCGGTACAACTCTTCTCTAATTCTCCAACTTTTATATTTCATTTATATAAGTCACATACTTTTCTTATCTTTGCAAATAGGCCATTAACCTAACTTTTGGTATTTTATTTATTTATTTATTTTATTTCTTCTTTTTTTTTCTTGTTATTTATTTTTTCATGAAAGGTTATACCTCCTACTTTTATGTGGACTGCAAAAAGCCCCATTTTTCTTTATTTATTTAATTTCCTGCAATTTACTTTATTGCACCTTTATTTATTTAAGTGGACGGCAAAAAGCCCCACTTTTCTTTATTTATTTAATTTCCTGCAATTTACTTTATCGCATTTTTATTTTTTAAGTGGACGGCAAAAAGCCCCACTTTTCTTTATTTATTTACTTTTCTGTTATTATTTACTTTATGCATTATTATTTTTAAGTGGATGGCTAAACGCTCCACTTTCTTTATTTATTATTCTGCATTTTATTTATTTCTTTATTCATTTAATTTATGCACTTTATTTATTTCTTCATTTATTTACTTTTTCCGCATTTTATTTTTACGTAGATGGTTAAATGCCCCCATGCTTTATTTACTTTCTTTTCATTTATTTTTTTTTTCTTCGTAATGTGAATAATTAACCTTGTTTACTTATTTTTGTTTTTGGCTAGTCAAAAGCCCTCTTTCTATTATTACAACAAAGCCCCCATCCTTTATTATTTCAAACACATATTTTTTTTAATAACAAAAAGTTAACCTTTTGTTCCTTTTATCAAAGTAAATCAAAAAAAATCGTAATCGAACGATTCAACAAAAAATCAACTTTTTTTTTAAAAATATATATTTTTAGATCTACGGATTAGATGATTACTTTAAAAATCTTTCATCAAACAAAAATAAGATAATATTTTCTTTTAGAAAAGTAAATAAATAATAAAAAGAAAATTTTTATTAAGATCATTAAAAATCCAAATTTCACAAAAATTTATGACAAATTTAATAAATATTGAATTTAAATTAAAAATCCATGTCCGGGTGATCCGATAGGATTCATGGTTTGGAGAAACATAAAATTTAAAATGAATAAAAATTAAGTATCAAGATAAAAATCCATATTCTGATAATTCGGCAGAATTTATGATATATATTATTAATTAATTAAAATATTTAATAATTAACTAAAATTTCATCAAATTCTGTGTCTAAGTGATTCGATAGAATCCATGGTTCGGAAATATCGAATTTATTACAAAATTACACAAACTAATTACTGAGATCTTGAAATCCACATTAATTCAAAATCCATAACTAAATAATTCAGTTAAAATTCCTGGTTTCGGAAATTAACTGAATTTATTTAGAAAGCAAGCAAAACAAAATTGAAATCAACTAAGGTACCAATGTTTGGGCGTTATAACAAAGTTGTTTTAACGTAACCGTACTCCCGAACCCCTGAACTCTCGCAAACTATTTTTAAGGTATCCAATCGACCTAAGCGAAAACCGATTGGTGGCGACTCCCGACAACCCGCACGTTGCCACAACCGGCAATGGGAGACACCAGAGCGAGGCATCAGCAGGCAAGAATGGTAGCGGACCGAAACTGTTGGCGGCGTCGGGTTAGAGTTTGAAGGCTCCAAGGGTGGCAGCAGTAGGTAGAGAAGCTAGGCTCTACAGTTAAGGGTTTCAAAAAACCAGGGGCTAAGGGTGCAATTTCATTTTTTTTTTGTGGCTGTAGTTTAGACTTTCGAAATTCTTAGCTTTTTCCTCTTTCTTTCTCTAAATTAGTGGCCCTTGTTTATGCTAAAGGAGGCATAAATGTGATTAACAAGATTTGGAGAGATTAAACTCATCTAAATCCAATTTAAAAATGTTTAAATCTTTATGATATAACCTGGTCAGAATATCTATTCAGGTCCATAAAAGCTCTTAAGCTGTTGAAGTTGCCCCAGATTTTAGGCAAAATTTCAATTCAACCCAAAACTTTCAGGATTTGTCAAATTAGCGCAGAACTTTGTAAAAATTTTAGATTTTTTCTAGATTTTATAAATTTGTCATATTTACATTTAACTCTTGGGAGTTGACAATTTTATACCAGAATTTACATTTTTGGCCAAAAAATTTCTAAAAACCCTTAATTCACATCAAAACTCCTCCATCTTACATAAACTAACTCCAAAAGACCTTTTGGACCCTGAATTATTACCTAAACTAAATTAATTTCTATTTTAACCTTAAATTATCAATCTAAATTCCTAAAGATTTATAACTTGAAATAACAACATGCTCTAAATACAACTAATCCTATCAACTTTCTAGGTTCTAAAATGATGAAATTAACTCACATGTCCTAAAAAATGCCAAAATTGTCCCTAAAACTAAAAATGTCTTTTAAACTAATTTTTCTAACTTAGAACTGAATAAAAATTAGTGTCTAAATAAAATTAGGTGTCAACAGCTGCTCCCCTTTTCATATTAATGGAACATGGTGCATGCAAAGTTGTTATCAAATTTTGTCTGGCATTTTATTAGAACAATGAGAACCTTTTTCTCCTCGTCTTTGAGGTTAAAGAACCTTCCTTATTATATCTACAATAGAAACCGTCATATCATTTAAGAATCTAAAGAGAAAAACCATTTTCTTCTTTCTCATCATTTCTAGGAACTTTCCTAGCCCTTTTGCAATAGGAGCCTTCCTATTATCAAAGAAAAACCTAAGAAGAAAATTTGTTTTCTTCTTTATAAGGTTAAAGAACCTTCCTTACCCTTTTTGTCCATTAAGGGAAACCTTTATATGGAAGAGAGAAACTTTTTTCTCATTTTGTTTACCTTTGATAGAGAATCCTTTATCACCATGATTTAAAGGTAGGGACCACTCTCTTTACCATCTCTTATTGCCTTTAGGTAAAAAACTCTATCTCTTTACCACCTTTAATTACCACTAAAGTAAAGAACATTGTCTTTTTACCACCTCTATCTAATCTTGAGGTAGAGAACCTTGTCTCTTTACCATCTTTATCTAACCCTGAGGTAGATAACCCTGTCTCTTTACCATCTCTATCTAACCCTAAGGTAGAGAATCCTATCTTTTTACCACCTCTATATAACCTGAGATAGAGAACTCTATCACTTTACCACCTTTAATTACTCTTGAGGTAGAGAACCATGTCTCTTTACCACCTCTATTTAATCCTAAGGTAGAGAACCCTGTCTCCTTACCACCTTTATATAACCTGAGGTAAAGATCTCTATCTCTTTACCATCATTAATTACTCTTGCGGTAGAAAACCCTTTCTCATTTAAGACCTTAGTTTAACCCATATTATTTAAAATAAAACTACTTTATCTTTGGGAACTTGGTTTAGCCTTGTAGTGGATGTGATGAGGTAGAAAAAAATTTCTCATTTAAAACATTGATTTGACCAAAATTATGATGAAGATAACTACTTTTTCTTTAACGCCTCAATTTTGCCTTGTAGAGAGATTAAGAAACCTTTCTTGTTATCACAAGCAAAAAAATTTCCGAACTTAGAATAATTATATCAAAGTTGTGAATTTCAAAAAGGGTAAATCTGAAACTTGAAATTTCTTGAAATGAGTGAATTTCAAGAAAGCTAGACATTTGACAAGATGGGTGAATTTCAAAAAAATCAAAGATTTCACAAAATGAGTGAATCTTAAAAGTGAGAAATTTCACAAAATACATGAATTTCAAGAAATCTGATGATTCCACAAAATAATTGAATCTTAAAAGTGAGAAATTATATAAAATGAATAAATTTAAAAAACAAAAAAGTCAAGATTTCATAAAATGAGTGAATCTTAAAGGTAAGAAATTTCAAAAAAATATGAGTGAATTTTGAAAACTAGAAATTCCACAAATGAGTAAATGTTCATAAAATATAAAGATTCCATAAAATGAGTCAATCTTAAAAGTAAGAAATTTCACAAAATCAGTTAATCTTAAAAGTAAGAAATTATACAAAAATAGTGAATTAAAAAAAAACTAAAGATTTCACAAAAATGAGTAAATCTTAAAAATGAGAAATTTCACAAAATGAGTAAATTTTGAAAACTAGAAATTCTACAAAATGAGTAAATTTTATAAAAGCTAAAGAGGAGTAAATCTTAAAAGTGAGAAATTCTATAAAATGGGTGAATTTAAAAAATATAAAAATTTCAAAAAATGAATGAATCTTAAAAGGGAAAAATTCATGATTTGAATGAATTTATAAAATGAAACTTGTTGGACAAAAGACCTTGACTCTTGAGGGTTGAAAATGTCTTATGATACCTTAAAAAGAATACCTTTAGATTTCTTGGAATAATCTTTGAGAACAACCACTCAAACATGTCTTTACGATGAAAATTGATTTGGAAAATGGTATGACAACTCATGGATGTCAACCTCTCAAATTTGCCCCTATGTATGAACATGAGCCATGATTTTTTTAGGACTGAAAACTTACCTTGGTTTTGGTATAAAAAAACTCCTTGCTGAATGTCCATGTTGGTTTCCTTTGGTCTCACTTTAATGAAACCTATCCTGAATTGTTGCTACCCTTGAGAATCAAAATTGAACTATTTCCCAATAACTAAGCTCACCTATGTACCATAATGCCTATAACCATTACCTCTTAAAAGATTCCTTCGTGGAGATCCTTGGGGTATCCTTAAACTTGCCTTCATGGGACTTCTCTTTAAAATTGTTTCAAAGAAATATGCATTATGTATAATAGTCATGTTGCTCATGATGAATGATTCATGATTTTGAAAAAGCTAGAACCTCAATAGATGAAATGCATAGATTTTATGAAAAAACAGTGATGCATGAAAGATGAGTAACTCCTATTCATGTTTACCTCCCTTAACCTCCCCTTAAGGTTGTTGTCATTCCTTACCCCACCATGGGCTTCATGATCCAAGAATGTACATTATTTGCTCCTTTTGTGACCATATTAGTGCTCAATACCCTAATGCACCTAGTGTTCCAAAAAATGCCTTTTCCTAAGAAAATTCTTAAGTCATTTCCTCACTTTTGATCCATACACATTATTGAATAATGGTTTAGCCTCAAAGAAAAACTTTCATCAATTTGTAGAGGTTGACAGAGTAACTTATGGTCTTTGTATTTGATTATAATATTTTGTCATTTTTTTTCCTTTCCAACTCAAAGATACAAAATGTACAAGGCAAAAAAAAGTAGAAATAGGTTTTGGAATGATAGCCTTTTAAATGAATGAGAATGATATCAAAAGGCAAGTGTTAGGTTGAGGGAAATCATGCATGAGTGGTGTAAAAGAGAAAACTCAATTTGGAATGGTATAAAAATAGGCTTTTTAATGCCACCTATGAGAAAATCTGATTGCCTTGAAAAAAAATTGGTAGCACTAACCTTAAGTTTACCACCTTTTCCAGAAAGTTAAACTTTGTTTGTTGCCCCCAACTCATGTAATCCACATGTAAGCTTGCTTTGAAGGTTTCCTTTATCTTCTAAACTGCCTTTATAGGTTTTCAGTCTCGAATATATAGCTCATTTTTTCTTTTTCTTTTCTCTTCATTCCTTTTTTGTTACTCTAACTTTTGCTTAGGTTGTGTTGAAGATTAACAACCTAGCAAGCCCTTATCCTTTTTTTCTTCTTTATTTTCTTTTTGTGAGCCATGAATTTGATTACTTAAAGGGATTATTATTCACTTCATTTGATGTGCTAAGTAGCCTTCCTATAGTGCTCTATTGAAGTAGACACTTGTTGCTCATCCTTGCTCTCAATCTTTTTGTTTATTTTTAATTTTCCTTTTTGCCTTTTGATGGAAGGGATTTCTTTGATTTTTGAAGAACTAAGAACCTTTCATGTGTTGAGTTGTTGTGAGCCATTCAACATTGTGAAGACTACCTTCCCCAAAAGCTAACCAAAAACCTCTTATAGTGATGTTGATATCCAATGCAAACTTCCTTTTGCCTTGTATGATGAAAGTTGAGGTGCAACATTTGAATTCATTCTTACAAGATTTGGTAGCATATTTGCAACCATCACCATAAAATCTTATTTAGTTTTCATCTTCACTCATGAATAGCATTGTCACATTCATTTTCATTTATGAAAGAAAGTATAATGATAAGAATGGTGAAATGGATGTAAAAATACTGATTTTCTTATTGAAAGGTGATAAAATGCACACGTTACATGTTCTTATTATAAAAGAAAAGAATAATAGATGTCCATTTAATAAAGACTACACTTTAGATTCTGGACCTAATCTAGGAGATTTTTACTATTAAGTTACTTTGGCAAGCTTTCAAAGATATAGTTCACTCAAAAAATTCCATGTCATTCAAAAGTGTGTGTAGATATCTCTAGGTTAGATCTAGCTCAAAAACTCTTCTTGAGTTTTTATCCATAAAAAAGGCATAAGAACTTCTTTTATCGAAACATCTTGAAATCTCCTTGACAATTGCATTTAACTTGCTCCATGTCCTTTTGTGGAGGCATTGACTTGGGATGAAAATTTTGGCCCATTTAAATGAAGTGATCATTTCATAGTATGAATGCATGAACATGATAAGTGATGCATGTATGCAATAAGCGTAATTGTCTACTACCGTAGAAGTTCAAGACTTCTTATTAACATGAGAAAATAAAGAATAAGTAAGCTTGATATATTTTTTTGATGCTTGAAGAAAAAAACAAGAATTGCTGGGAAAATCAAAAGAACAAGAAAAGAAAAGTGAAGTTAGTATCAAGTTAAAGGGCTTATTTCCTAAAGATGAAGCAATTAATATTAAGAAAATAACATATGAGCTAATATAAGAAAAGAAGTTAGAGTTATGAAATAAATATAAAACACAAAGAAACCAATAATTGAAATAATCGAAGCAAAAACATATGAACAAGGCAACAAAATGGTGGAACAATATGCCTATGGCGTTGATAAATGGTATGAATTATATGGTTGGATATATGGTTAAGTGGGGTATTTTATATGCATGTAGATGCTTTAAGAAAAAGCTTATGGTGGTTCCTGAATCCCATTGCTAAATAAATTGATATAATAATAGCCCAATTCCTTACCCATAAAGGGTGTACGGAGAAGATTAATTCAGGTCGTAACTTTTCATGGGCCCATATAGAGACTACCATCTCAGAAGGCAAATACATTACTTTGCTACTAGAAACTAGTGAAGGCTTGGAGACCATGGTGTCACTAGGGCAACAACACCCATTTTTCTTTAAAAGAATATGGTTTTAATGAAGGAAGCTCGATTATAGTGCTTTGTGTTATGTATGCCAATTATGTGCATGCCTACAAGTAAATAGAATAAATAAGTCACACACAACAATTCGCAAAGCAAAACAAAGAAAACCAAAGTTTATAGGCTTGACTCACAAATGTCTCCAGTGGAATTGCCAAGCTGTAGCAACGTAATTTTAGGAGTCACCACTAATCTATCTTCACCAAGGTTGATTAAAAACCTCAAATTGTCTACAAGACTTCAAGGAGTTCAGGAGTACAGCTACGTTAAAATAACTATATTCTAACACCAAAAAATTAGCACCTTAGTTTGATTGAAATTCTTGTTTTGCATGCTTTTGAATATTTTAATTAATTTTCTAAACCATTGATTCTAATTAAACCACATGGATATGGACCCTTGAAATGATTACTATATTTTATTTATTTTGTGTATAATATTTCCAAACCATGGGTCCTATCGAATCACCTAGATGTGGATATCTAAACTTAATCTATTTTCATTTATATTTCTTTTAAAGATTTTATATAATCATTAATCCAAATCATAAATCCTATCAGATCACCCAGATATCAATTTCAAATTTTAATATATTTTTCTATTATCTTGCTTTTGAAGATTTTTTAAAATAATTATCCTAACCATGGATCTTATTGTATCACCCGAACATGGATCTATAAATTTCTTATGTACTAATTATTTATCTAAATTTATCCTAGGGTTTAAACGTACATAGAATGAAAGCGCTAAAATTTGATCATTGGAGTGCATTATATGGATTAAAAGTTAAAAAAAAATTTAAATTAGTCCAAAAATTAAATTTCTAGCCTAGACTAGTGATTGCATATGATATTGTTAATTTAAATGATGTATGACTAATCTGAACAAATAAGCAAAAAGTGAATGTAAAAATAAAAAGGTAAAAAGAAAGTCCTATTAATGCTTAAAATGTAAAGTAGAAAACTTTAGAGACTTGAATGAACAAAATAAAACAATTAAGGGTCTAAGAGCAACTTTTAACAAAGGTAAATTGATTGACTGAGTCAACGGGAATCTTGAAACGGGTTGGGTGGTGTTTCACAATCAGGTCTGGCCTCGAGTCTCCCTATGCCGGTGATGATGGAGCGGTTGGAGGCCTAGGTTGTCCTCTTCGGTGACCAGCTACTTCGGGGTGGGGAGGGTGAGTGTGGGGATAACTAGTGGTGGCAGACCAAATGAGGAACCGTGAAGATGGGGGGCTTGAACTTCATGTTTTTGAGTCACCGATAGCGGGAGATGCTTGAGCTAGGTGGTGCGGCTTGATGCGAAGCATTAACGGGCAGGAATGGTCGTGGACTGAAACTATTGGTGGCATCAAGTTGGCGTTTGGAGGCACTAAGGGTGGTAGTGGTAGGTGGAGAAGCTAGGGCTCTAGAGCGAAGGGCTGTTAAAAACCAGGGTAGTTTCACTTTTTTTGTTGCTGTAGCTTAAGGTTTTGAAATTCTTAGCATTTTCCTTCTTCTTTCTTTGAATTGGTGACCCTGATTTATATTAAAGGAGGCATAAACATGATTAATAATATTTGGAAAGATTAAACCTCATCTAAATCTAATTTAAAAGGGTTTAAATCTTTTAGGATATAACTTAATAAGAATATCTATCCAGGTCCACAAAAACTCTTAAGCTGCTGAAGTGGCCCCAGATTCTAGGCAAAATTTTAATTTAACTCAAAACTTTCACGATTTGTGAAATTAGCCCAAAACTTTGTAAAATTTTTAGATTTTTTTAAATCTTTATAAATTCACTAGATTTTCCTCACACTCTTGGGAGTTGACAATTTTTACCACACAATTTGCATTTTTGCTTAAAAGATTTCTAAAAACCTTCAATTCACATCAAAACTCCTCCATTTTACCTAAAGTAACCCTAAAAGACGTTAAGGACCTGAATTCATACCTAAACTAAATTAATTCCTATTTTGATCTTAAATGACCATTATAAATTCTTAAATATTTATAAAAAATTACAAAATGAACTAAATACAACAAATTCTACCAACTTTCTAAGTTTTAAAATGACCAAATTATCCCACATGTCCTAAAAAATACCCAAATTGCCTCTAAAAACAAAAATGAATTGTAAACTAATTTTTCTAACTTAGAACTAAACAAAAATTAATGCCCAAATAAAATTAGGTGTCAACAAAATTAAATGAAACAAATCAGAAAAATTTGGACATAGCATCAAAATATGTAAGAAGGGGCTTTAGAGGGGTTCTCTAGTGCACCCTTTGGTGCCATTAGGGCTCATGGGCATGCCTCCTATGTCTGAATAGTTTCTCTTGGATTTTTCACCTTTTATTGTCAATTTATTGATGAAAATGAATGAATTTGGCTTTTGGAAACCTTTTGGCATGTTAGGAGCTTGTATGACATAATGTAGCTTCATGTGCTCCAGAATGAGTGCCTTGAATGCTTCTTGCATGTCTTTGGCCCTCTTCCTTGTGATTGGTCCATAATTTAGCACTAATGGGTCCTTGTCCATCCTTGGAGCTCTAGTGCTTACTAGCCCTCTATTATCTCCCCCTTCCTCAAAGAGATTCGTCCTCGAATCATCACCAACATCATACAAAGATAAGTTATCTACATTGAAAGTAACACCAACATTATACTCACTTTTCAAGTCCAATTTATAGGCATTATCATTGATCTTCTTTGTGACTTGGAATGGTCCATCTCCTTTTGGAACACCTCAAAAGCAACCTTCTTCCTTCTTTTGTTCTCTTGGTTTGTGTATGGTTGAATCTCCTTTTCTATTTGTAGCCTCCCTTTTTCATGTAATGCCTTGACCATCTTGGCCTTTTTAGCTCCATCTAAGCTAGATATATCACTTATAGGTAAATGCATCAAATCTAGGGGTTATTGGGTTAAAACCATAAACAATCTCAAAGTGTGAATATTTTGTGGTTTTATGCATTGCCCTATTATATGCAAACTCAACAAACAGCAGACACTCTTCCTAAATTTTCAAGTTCCTTTTAATAATGGCCTTTAGTATAATGATCAAACTTTTATTAGCTGCCTTAGTTTGGCCATCAGTTTATGGATGAAAAATTATAAAGAATATCAATTTTCTACCTAACTTACTCTACAAGGCTATCTAAAAGTGGCTTAAGAACTTTACATCTCAATTTCTAACAATAATTTTTGGGTCTCCATGCAATCTCACAAGCTTCTTGAAGAACAAGTTAGCAATGTGCACAACATCATCAGCCTTGTGATATGGAACAAAGTGAGCCATCTTAGAAAACACAATCACAAAAATAAAGTCTCTACCATTCTTTATCCTAAGAAGTCCTAAAATAGAGTCCATAGAAATGTCAGTCCAAGGATGAGATAGAATAAGGAAGTGAGTGAAAAGACCTTGTGGATTTTGCTTAGATTTAGCTCTTATACACTTAATGTAATGAAAACAAACTTTCTTTACATCACTTTGTATCTTTGGCCAAATGAAGTTTTTCTTAAGTGCACTTAGTGTTTTCCCAACACCAAAGTGTCCCATTAATCCTTCCTTATGAGCTTCATACACTAATAACTCTCTCAAAGATGTTTAGGGATGCATAGCCTATTTTGCTTAAAAAGAAAGCCATCCAATTAATAGAACTTATTAAAACTTGATTTAGCACATTAACCATACATGATGGATGGCAAGTAAGCACAAGAGCTTCTAGGATGTGAAATGATCCATTGGTGATAAATTCTAGGCCTATTACAAGGAAGAAGTCCAAAGATATGTGAGAAGCACTAAAAGTACTCATCTTAGAGTACTTTGAGCTCAATTATGTAAGGCAACTTCCTAGCATGTGTAAAGGCTTCCAAGACACAAATCCCATCATTTTCATCAGTAAACTAAAGATACAAGCTGAAGAAAGCATTAGAAACTGCCCGAACTATCGAGGCATAAACATAATGTCACAACCCCTTCTTAAGTGATTAGGGTATGGTCTAGAAATGGGAGATAAGGAGATAACTTATTTAACAAGGTAGTCAAGGAGGTCAATACAAAGAAAGAAGCTTAATTAAGAGACTTGGTTATAAACTCAGTAATTGGTTATCTTTCAGATGAATAAATACAAAGGTCCTTAATTGAAAATTCAAGAGAAGTTGTTAGACAATTTAAGTGGGATTAAGTCAATGAGGACTTAATTGAAAGAATAAGAATTATACAGGTGAAGTTGGCTAGGTAAAATAGGAATTAATGTCAATACCTTGGTAGAAATGAAGCATGTAAATAAATAATAGGTCTAAAGTGAACATTTGATCCAAAATTCAAACACATGTCAGCCCCGGCTTCTTTTGTATGTTTTGAGTAGAGAGGCTATCAAAGGTGATTTATTTTTTGAGTTGGAAGTAGGGCAAACTTGGGCAATAACATGATCAAAAGTAAAGAGAAAAAATATTCAAGTGGAATTTGTGAAAATTGGGCTCGATAGGTGATGTTGTACAAGTTGCTTTGACCTTAAGCAACTAAGAGGTGGTGCAAACCTTGGAATAGCTTCATTTCTGAGTTGATTGAAAGGTAAAGGTTGACCATAGTTGGTTTTAGGTAGATTTAGTGTTAAATCTATGTGGAATAGCTTAAAATCAACTTGAAAACATATGTATGATAACCTAGTCATTAATTAAATGCATGTGTTATGACTAAGGGTTGTATTTGTGACCTAAGCACAAGTGGTGCTCTGTTTTAGTTCTTATGAATGTCGTAGACACTGAGTAATGAAGCTAGATTTAAGTATTGGTCGTAAGCAGTTAAGACCCAGGGGTAGCTAGGACCTTATTGGTGCTTGGCCAACATAAGACTCTCTTTGAAGGTCTATATGGGTCTGGAGCTCATTGTTATTATTATTGTTGTGTGAGGATGTTTTTGCTAGGGCCAAGTAGGCTATGGGAACTATATTGAATGTGTCTGTGAGTAAGTGTTTGCATGTTTTTCTTGTTGGTTTCGTGTGGTGACCTAGATTAAGGTTTATTTACCTATTTGTATATATGTGTTTGTGTTTCTATGTTGTTTTCTGTCTTTGTAGATTTGAAGCATAGAAAACTTGACTAATCCTTACTGAGTTCAAAGAGGAACTCACCCTTTGTTTACTTTCCATGTAGAAAAAGGGTTTAGTTGAGTGAGTGCTTAACTAGTGTGTGATTTTGTGAAGTACTAGTGCAGGTATTCATTTTCAGGTAACTTTGTGTTTGACCCTTACTAATAGTAATGCTCTATTGAATGGTTAACAAGTGGGTTGACCTATGTTTTACAACTACTAGATGGATAGAAGAAGCTATGAATAGGGCTCAAGAAGCAAGACAAGGTTTAGAGTATGTTAGGCTTAAGTTGCTTGTAGTTGAAGTGTTATAATTTAAACAATAAGAATGCCTTGTTATAATTTTTCTGTTGTTAAAACCTTATTATGAATAGTGTCTTGAATAATGTTCTAGATAATCTAAACCTGTCATTCTAGTAATCACTTGTGTTGTATTACCTTTGCAAGCTTATAAGTGATGCTAGATAAGTTTCCCAAGACACATTCAAGTAGGCTTAGTGGTAGGCTTACTAGAGTAGTATGCTTAGATAGTCTGCTCTGGTAGAACATTCTACAAGGAGTTTCTAGCAATTTTGCTTAGCTATTTTTTTTATTTTTATTTTTCATAGAATCTAGTATGTGTAAAGTTTTAACCTACCAAATTTCATGGAAAATGGCCTTGTGTGTGCTGAGTTAGAAATTTATGTAGTTTCAGCTATTGGACTTGAAAAATTCTAAAACTAAGGCATCTGCCTAGCAAAATTGGCATTGTTTCATAGTTTGAACTATTCCAAGGGCGTAGTTTATCTACTAAAATCTTTTGTTGGTTAAAATAAGCCAAATTATGCTAAGGGGTGGGGTGGTTAGGGCTGTGACACATAAGCCCCTGCGTTTGAGAGCCCTTTGAAACCCCATCCATACATTTTTTGTGTTCTAGCACTGTAGTTCCAAATTTTGTCATTTATTTGGTGTGTTTTACTTATTGTTAGGCTAGGGAACAAATTTGTTACACATGTTACTTAGGCCATGTGAATTGCATACAAAAAGAGAACTCAACTCCTCCATCCTCTTTTCTTGCCTCTCTTACCTTCTTTTATTCTCTTCTAACTTATCCAACACTAGCTAGAATTATGCACACACATCTTTTATGGTGAATAGGTCAACCTTTTAGATACCTTGAATTGAATCTTTATACATGGCTCCTAAAATCAAAGATCCTCATAAGACACTCTTTTCTTTCAATTTGTTAGTGAAAAGTTGCTTATACAACCAAATCTCCTAAGTTTTAAAAGAACTCACTCAAAACACACTAAATTTTTTTGAAAATCTTTCAAAACCTTTCAAACCCTTCTTAGAAAGAAAGAAAATAGGAAGAAAAATAGTGGGAAGTGATGAGAACAGGATATTCTTGCAATAGAAGATTGAAAGAACAAGAGAGAGAAAACTAGGGTTTTTTAGAACTAGGGTTTTGGTAAACTAGGGTTTTTGGTTTAAAACCAATTTTATTTTTTCACAAAAGGATATCATTGTTTTCTTTCTATAGATAAGATTTCAATACCTCAAGATAGTTTCTTGCTGCAAAAGAAAACAAGGAGAATCGATACTTGCAACAAAAGTAATAGAAAGAATGAAACATGCGATAAAAGAAAAAAACTTGAACAAAATAAAAAATGAAATTATTTTTGGTATTTCTATATATTTTGGATGTAAGACATACAAAAATTGTTGGAGAAAACTTTTAGAATAGCTGGAATGAGAAAGAACACATGATGGCATAAATTTGGCTAACTTGGAACACAAATGAAAGAATTTCAAAGAAACAAGGATAAATCATATTAGGATGAATGAAACAATGCAAAAATGAATTGAAACAAGGATAATTGAACACAAAAGAAGATAGATTAGTCTTGTTTTTTAAGCTTTGGCTTTGAAACCACTTAATGGATGCCTTATTGCCTAAGATACTTGAAGCTTCTTGTAGAACTAAATGTAGCTAACTAAACTCAAGTCTAAAAAAAAGAAATTGAATTGGGAAGGAAAGAAAGAAAGCTAGAAATAAAATCAAGGATGAGAAAAAATTGTAGAAAAAAAGTTAGGAAAAATTTGATTGGAAAAAAAGAATTAGAAGCATATATGCACCAAAAAGTTGAGAATGAACAAGGAAGAGAAGAATTGGACTAAGCAACTTGTATTCTTATTAATTTGTATATAAGCCATGAATTATAGGCCCTATTTATAGTATTCTAAACTAGGGTAAACAATCATATAAAGTTTAGATGAACAAGGAACCCTAAACCAAGCAAAAGTACTAAACCTAGTTTGACTAGGATTGGAAAACACACATTTAACACTCTTTTTCCAAGTGCTTCCTCATCAAGAACCTAAGATCTTTCCATGTTCTTATGGGCTCTTCATCATTCCTCTATTTAGAAGTGGCTAATTTTACCTTCTTTTCCTCCGAGTAGTTGTGAAATCAAATATCATCCTAATTTTGTACTCCCACTGCCAATATGCATTTGGATGACTCATTCCTTGGAAAGATGGAATAGAGAGCTTGATTGAGTTCAAGATAGCATCCTCCCCCAGCTCCCCCTATTTGTTGCCTAGGTGCTCTCCAAGCCTTTTCTTTATCCTTAGACTCCTTCATCATTACTTCTTCTTGGCCTAAATATGGGATTGGCCCTCATTTACACCTTAGATGTAGTGGCCTTATTGGATGTTAAAGAACTATTTTCTTGTAGCCTTAGCTCCATGTCTTCCACCCTATCTATGAACTTTTGTTTTTTTATTCGATAGCCTCAATGACCGGCCTATTATCATACCTCCTATCATCACCTTTAACTATGTTTTCCTTGATAATCAAAGAACCTCACGCAACACTCACGCTCATACTTTTGTTGGTGGGATATTGCTATCAAAGAATCTCTCTAAAGTTCTAAGTAAACTAATCTCAAAACACACAAGAAAACTTAAATTCTTTTAAAAACAAAGTTTTTGAATGAGGACTAAAGTAGGGTAATGAAAAGGTTAGGGTTTAGAAGCTCTTACAATGAAAGATTGCAAGAACTATGGAAAGAACAAAAGAGGCGCAAAAATAAGCTTAAAAAGCTGTTTTGGTACAAAACTGAGAAAATTTGTGCAAGAATACAATATATTTTTTTAATGAATGTTTTTGTTTGTTTTTTTTCTTGCTGTAAAAAAAAAAAGAGTAAAAGAATCAATTACTTGCAGCAAAGATTGAAAGAAATCAAATTCTTGCACAACTTGAAATAGAAATCTTTGGGATGAAACAACCTTATTCATGGACATTATTTTTGGATTTTTCTTGTTCGTTGATGAAGGAAATGAAAACAAAATGAAATAAAAAGGTTCTGGATGGATTGGAATGGATTTAGGATGCTAGAAAATAATTTTATGCAAATTGTGCTTATCTCGTGGTTTTCATACACTTTGGCCTGAAAACAAGCAAAATAAGAATGAAATGAGTTAAATACAAAGATAACCAAATGGAATTGACAAAATATGAAGGAAACAAGATGATTCGGGTGTAAAGAACAAAAAACAAGGTGCTAGACACAATGAACACAAAGTAGGCCAAATGGGGCCAAATTTTATGCAACCAAAACAAAGGAGATGGAAATGAATTAAAAGGACTTGAAACACAAAGAAACAGCTTAAAATGGATGAAAATAGAATGAAAATATCTAGAATTAAAGAAAAAACAAAGAAAGAAACAAGAAACACTAGATATGTCCTTGGCTTGGAACTTGTGGCTCTAATATCACTTGATGCGAACCCCTTTGGTATTTGGACCAAGAAGCATACCCAAGATGCTACAAGCTCCATAAAAGACCTTCCAAAAACTAGAAAACCCTTACCTTAATGAACCTATGGCTAGAAATGAGAAGAATAAGAATAACAAACTGAGAAACCTAGCTTCCTTATATGCCAAGTTAAGTTCACAAAAAACCAAAGAGATTGAGTTTCCCAAGCAATAGTGTATATTCAAAATTTGTGTTTACAATGAATAGGTTAGGCCTTTTATAGCAAACTTAGGCCATGTAGCTCAAACCAACTAAAAGAGAAACAAAGAAAAGCCTATGAATGACTAGAAGTCCTAAATCAACTAGAACATGCTTAAAATGCTCATTAAGCAAAATAATAAACCTAGGTTCAACCAAATGATAAAAACTGATGAGAATATTCATGTTCACACTAGCTAAGACATAAGTCACCAAAAACGTAACTAAAAAGTCTATTGAACTATGACATAACATGTTGGGGCTTTCGAGTGGCCTTGGTCTCCATGGTCTTAGGTCCACAAGTGTGCTCTAGGGTCCATGATACCCTAGGGTGTATGATCCTTAGGTGTACAAATGGATGATGGTGCATGTAGACCCTTAACCTCAAAAAATGTACATCATGGCATGTCCTTGCTCTATGTGTGACCAAACGGTGCTCCAAATGATTCATTTGAGTTTCTAGCTTCATCTTGCAAGAAATATCACATTACCAGCCCATGAAGTGTCACAGCCAACTCCTTAGCCCTCTTCCATGTAATAGATCCACTTGAGATCCTTAAGGGGTCCTTGAGTGAACTCATTTGGCATGCATCATACACTAAGAGAACCAGCAAGTGGACTTCAAAGGTAAAGTGTTCTAGATATGTGGACCAATGTCTAGTACCTCTTTCGTATGAGCTAGTGTCTAAGTGAACAAATTTGGGTATAAGGAAGCCCTAAATGTGTATGCATTTCCCCATCCATCCATTAATCGCCTTGCATAAATATTGTTGTGTTTGTTGTTTGTTTATTTGTGTACATATTTATTATGTGTATGTGTGTGTATTTGTTTGCATGCTTGATTACATTATTCCTTTACAGGTACCCCCAAATCTCTTATTGAGAAATGTTAGATTCTCACTCCTTTCATCTTATTATGTAGATTAAGGTTAAATAGGCCTAATAGCTAGAAAGAGTTGTTATGCAAAGTTTTGCTTATAGGTATTTCCTATGCTAAGCCCCATATTGGTTCTAAGATATTTTTTGATTATGTGATGGTGCTAACCTAAGTGTTTTGTGGTGATCTTATAAATGAGATTAAGTGGCACAATGAAGGATCTATGGGGCTTATACTAGAAGTAGCTTATAGAGTGGAACAATAGTGGAAAGATCTCAATATAAGCAAGCAGGCCTCAATAGGGTACATATGCACTAAGTGTTTCTAGTGTAGATTACTAAGTGTTTCTAGTGTAGATTACTAAGTTAGATTGCTTTGGGTTGTACATAAAGAGATTTTAAGTATGTATAAATAGTTATTACTTGAAGTAAGGCAATAAATGTTTTCATGATTTGGCTAGTGCTTTGAATCAGACTTTTAAGTCCTTGGCACACTATTTTATGTTTTTTTTATTAATTGTCACTTGCATAGACACAGCCTTCATGCATATTTTCTTACAGGGTAGGTTAGTCACATAAGTTTTTAGGCTTCTTATAATGGCTATCCAATTGTAACCAAGTGATCCATTGTACCCCGATTTATCATTAGTCATATGTATAAGCTCACATGGTCGTGTATTTTTGCTTAGCCTCCAAGTTAGTCTTCAAGTTAGAAACTTAGCCATTTATTCAACTTATAGGGCGTGTAATCCTAAAACACTACTATGCTATGGACATGGGCGTGCAATGCCTAAACATGCTTGTGTGTGGCAATAGTTCCACAGATTTATTTGGTCATAAAGGGTAAATGACCATGTGAGTAAGATCTTCTACCTTGAAATCTTTACATTCAACTCCAATTTTGTCTGGATTTCTTCTTATCTTGCAATTGAGCTAAAATGTGACTTGAAATTAAAATATGAAGCAATTAGGCACCAAATCTTATCATAGCACTTGAGAAACAAGAACATTTCAAGGAAAAGGATGATAAAAACATAACTTATTGAGATGATATCACCCCTACTCAAATGACATTTGCCCTTTTCCTTTACATCTTCATCCTTATCCTTGTTAATTCTAACTTCTCCATTGTCACTATCTTATGAAACAAAATATGTTAGCACAACAACATGCATAACTATCTATTTTCTCTTAATCAATACCTATGTCATTCACCTTTTTTAAAACTTCTTCATATATAAATGCGAAATAGCCTTATCAAAATGTGCCAAAGCTAGGACTAACCTATTAATTACAAGTGAACAACCAGCAACCTTCCACAAATAAAACACTTACACAATTCGTTTCAAAAAATTTAATATTATGGACAAACTTCCAATATTCACAACAACCATATTCATAAACAAAAATAAAACACCCTAAACTCAAGAAAATAAGCACATCCAATCAACACATTTTTCTTTTCTTACATTTTCGGTTAAACTTTTCAATTCTTCTCATTAACTCATTCAGCCCAAATGTCACCTAAGCCTTCTTTCTAATCATCAACACATCTTCCACACAATTTAAGTGCCTTACACTTATACAATGACACCCCAGATGGCACACAATATTCTTCATCGCAAAAAGTCATATCCTCGCCGCACCATTTCTCTTTCCTCGCTTTCATAATGTTAAATACCATGGTATACCGTTTACTGTGGGTATACGGTATGCGGTACAAATTTTTTTACATTTTGTTATTTTACCATGTTGTATACCGCGATATTTCGCGTACAGCTCACTTTTTGTATGTATTTTGCCAAAAAATCGGGGTTTGCCGCAAATACCGCATGGTACATACCGTGGGATTTTATTTTTTGTGGCTATTTTTTTTTTCTTTTTTTTTTTTAATTTTACATCAAAATATCATAAATATATAAAATATTAAAATATAAATAATACACATATCATAAAATAAACATATACTTTTATTTTTTGTTACTTTTCTTAATTACTATAAAAATTTAATGAATGGTAGCAGCTTCAAAGGTCCCAACATGAGTTCAATTAGTGATAGTGGCTTCATGGTGTATAAACCATATGAATATCCACAACAAATGCTATCATCTTTGACCGCAGGTTCATCATCATCAGCCCCAATCTTTTTCAATAATCTATTCGGTTACAATCGTCACATTTTATAGCCACAACAAGGTGTTAAAAAATATTCTTAATTGGATTTCTGGTGCATACTACCCTAACTGAATATTACTCTCACTTGTAAAATTTCTTGACTTAAAACCAAAATTCTATGATGTGGGATGAATATATTGCTTTTGCAGAACAAGTTAGGAAAAAAGTGTCATACTTTGAGCCACCTAGGAATTTAATGTGGTATTAGAAAATGTATTGTTATTATTAAAGCATTTTTTCCCTTTTATGTCAATAAATTAGTTTTTTTAATATTATTTATTTTTCTCTATATATAACATTTTTTTATGTTTTTTTGTAATAAAAAAATATCTTTTATCATATATATTTTATTTATATTTGATAAATCATGATGAGGAAAATTATAATACATATAAAATGTGTAAAAATAAATTATTGAACAAATTATGTTATCTTAAAATAATATTCTAACATTTCTTTTTTTGTAAAAACGGTAATAATATGTGGTGCAGTATACCTTAAAAATTTGAAGTGCAATATACCTATCGGTAACGGCATTTAGCACATTGCTTTCAAAAACCATTTTTTCCACGTTCCTTATACTAAACATCCTACTTGTCCTTTGCTTTAATACAGTATTTTTAGGTCATCTCTCTTGAAGGTGCATCATTTTGTACTATAATTATTGCTAGTTTTGTGCCCAAAGTCAATCATGAGATGATTGTGTTTGTACATTGAGTTGTGATATACTAAGGCATTGTTCCAATAGTTATGTTTGTTTCTGTGTAACATAATCAAATATAATTGTAACCTTAGAATAATGATATTCTATCAGATATATAGTATACATATGGGTACAAGTTGGAGAACTTGTGTATTGGACCGATTTATCAAGAGAATGCTACATGGATAATTCTGAGTGTCATAAGTGTTTTTGATAGTGATTATGGTGTATGTAGTTATTTAACCTAAGATCATTAAGGTTCCTCACATGTGAGTTACATACTTTGATACTATTGTATGTTGCTCATAACTAAGTGAACATAAAAGTGGTAATTGGGTAAGTTACATATCATACGGAGGGATTTGTATAACCAAGATGGAATTTGTCTGTCCTATATATTGGAGTGATATCTCTAGGCCCCTTAATAGAGTGAGACTAAGAAAATGTGTGACCATGTTTGGATGAGTTGATATATGATATCAATATTATCAGTTTAAGTTATTCTACTCAGGAATTAAGAAACCATAGATTGGGTTATACGAGAGTGACACATTTTACGTCTCGAGCTTGGTCTTGATATCTTGGACAAAGGGACAATGACATATACGAATAATGATCATAGAGATTTAGTTGAATCACCAACTATCTTGTCACTTAGGTAGCAATGATGTGTTGCTAGACACTTCTAATTGTTTATGATCATAAATGTGATTTATAATCATTGCCAATATGGTAGAAGCCCAGAGGGCCACACACTTAAATCCAATTGGATTATTTGAGTACATGGGCTGAATTGTTTGGTTTTGGTTTCATGATAATTTTAGATTAATAATTGGCCCAAAGGTTGAGCCATTATTAAGCTTGAAATTAAACTTAATTGGATTAGGGTTTTAAAACCCATTAGGTTCCGGCGTTAAGCTCCATTATATATACATCATATAGTAAGGATTTTCGTAACCTAACCCTAGCCTCCCAAGAAGGACGAAATCAAAAGAGTTCTGAAAAGTTCTAGCCACATTCTCTTCTCTTACTTTTCATTGGAGGACGTAAGCTAGCACTGCGGGAGCAAGAGGAACACATTTGCTGGGATATGGTGGAGGCGTGGTGATCCAAGAAGCTCGTGTAGATATTGTAGAGAGCTTGAACACATCAACTGTTCAAGTCTTTGTGATTCAGCTTAATAGTTGGGTGAAAGATCTCAACCAACTTGATAAAAATTTTGAACACCCGATTTACTCCATTTCACTTAGATCCTGGAGGGTTTCAGTTACTTTTCGCTGTGCTTGTTTGGCTCCTAAAATCCTACAATTATCTCCTCCTTCCCATCCTCTATACACATCATCTCAGTGAAAGCTCCTAAATTTATTCCAACCATCCTACCATGGAAACATACACTTTGTTCCTTCGTATCAAAATTCTGCACTAATGTCTTCATTAAGTCATTAAACTACACATTTTCTTTTATATGAATAAACTATAAAAAGGGCTTCATTATAACATAGTTATATTTTGTTTTGATAGCTTCAAAACAAAACTTGTAAAGGCTCCAACTTTACACCTTATTTTCATATGATTTTCCTCATGCATGTCCTCATCTTTTACTTGCAAACTGTGATTTTCTCTTCTCTACTTATTCCAGTCCACATTTTTTAGTAATTACATCCTTTCCACAATGCAAAATTTTTCATAATTGCCCCCGGTCTCCCTACTTTACATGTTAATATTTAAAAAACATATTTCATAAACTAAAACATAGGGCGGTTTTTCATTGCTTTTGTTGTGCTATTGTACCTTACCCCTCCCCCCAACTTTCCTACAAATCATCATTCAACCCCTGTATATACTCATCCTCAACTCTCTCATAAACTTAATCAACATATTTTAAACAAACTTATTGAAAAGTTGTTCCACGCATTTTTAGATCGCTCTCCCTTTCCATGTCATTGTGATAACAAAATCCCTTTAGTTAGGTCCGCCTACTTCTTCATTCAACCTCACTTCTGTGTTTCCTAGTTTTAGCTTCAAATCATTGACAACAATGTCTTTCCCTCCCCATATCAACTTTAGATACTCAGCCGCCCTTCTTAATTGCAAACATTCTTCTTTTCCCCAAATACAATTTTTCTTTTCATATGTTTTTGCAATTTTTTCCAAGAGCAATTATTAAGGAGTTGGACAACTGCTAAACAGATGGTCTACATTTCCCCCACTAATCCAACAATTAAAGAACAAATAAGTGGTCAATGACTTACATTACTTCAACTAATCTAACGGTTATGACGAACTACAGTAAATTGTGATAGTTTCACCCCTATCGTGATGGAGAAAGCCTTAACAAAACGCCGAGTATAAGTCTTGTAAGGCAAATAATGAAAAGTATATTAGGAAAAAATGAATATCAAATTAGATAGTAATTTTTTATAATGTAATTAAAATTTTATGAATTTTTTACTTACTTAATCTAAAAAATTAATAAAAATTTTAATTTTATTATAAAAATATTATTCAATTGGTTATTAAACCTTATAGTCAAGGTGCTCACTATCACATAATTTTGACTTGAACATGTGTTAGTAATCCTAAAAGATAGGATGAAATTTGAGGCTCATGGGATGTGTGCTCCCGGGGAAAGTCTTCCGGTGCTTAAGTCAATGTCTGTGTGCTAATAATTGAAAACCTCTTCAGGTCAATGAATGTTCTTTTTTAGCTTCAACATGTGCAACTATTATGAAGAGTGATTCGTAAGAGATTCTCAAAAATCATGAGAATTAAAGAGAATTTTCAAGATATGGAGGATATAGAAAAAATCATGGAAAATTAATTGTAACCCTTCTGAGTGTAATTCACTTGTCGTTAGTGACATATGAGTTTTTCTAATGATATAATCTTGGATTTTGGAGCAATCTCTCGATGATGAAAATGTGTATAGCATTATGTGCTACAAGGGGTCTCTATTTGCCCAATAGGAGGGTGTAGGAGTCTATATGTAGGATCTTATCTATTATGATGTAGGTTGGATCTTATCTTAGTTTGTGATTTTTTAATAATTCCATTAATATCAACTTTACAATGATACTCCTCTTGCCCTATAAAGAATGAAATGTATTGTTTTTTTGGCCACCTAAATAAGGATAAAGCATTTTTCTTTTTTATAAAGTTTTTAACATTCAATTTACCTTATTATCATTATTTAAACTATTACTACACAAAAATTCAAAAAAAATATTTTCTTTTAATATTCATTAACACTCTTACTACACAAAACAAAAAAAGGAATCTTTTCTTTCTTTTAATCATCATTTCAATTTTCAATACAAATAACCCAAATTTTTTTAATTTTAGTTTCAAGGATAAAAATGAAAAAAAAAATCATAAACTACATACTAATTATAAAAATCATAAAAATAAAATAAAAGTTATTTTAAATTAGTCCTACTTAAACTTTGGGCCCCGTTGTAGAAAATGATGCTTTCCGTTAGCCCTCGTTCAATTCACCATCTGTAACCCCGGTTCCTCCATGGACAGCTTCTCTGCTGCTGTTCTTCTCCAATCAACCTTCTTTGCGTCGCTCTCTCTCGCCGCCGGTGGTTTCTCTCCACATTGGTGCTCCTAGAGCCCCAATTCCAGATAGGTCGCCTGTTCTCTTCGAATTCTACCGTTTACGCGTTCGGAATTTCCAAGAATTCAATTGAAATGTTCATGTTCTGCTTCAGCGGCCGGCACAGGGTCTCAGCTTGACCACTTCCTCCTTGTTCCGATGACAGTAAAGGAGAAATGATGGGGGAAGATTCGGAGCCCATGTTGGTGGTTTACGATGACCCTTCCGATCAACGATCGTTATCATTTGACGAGGCCAGCAGCGCGGAGGAGTCACCTGAAGAGACCAGACTTTCCCTCGAAAGGAACACCGATTTGGTCCCTTATATCGGCCAGAGGTTCGCCACCCACGACGCTGCCTACGACTTTTACAGCGAATTCGCGAAGCGCTGTGGCTTCTCAATACGCCGCCACAGGACTGAAGGGAAAGATGGCGTGGGCAAAGGCCTCACCAGGCGTTATTTCGTCTGCCACCGGGCTGGGAACACCCCGGTCAAGGCTGTGAACGAGAATAAGCCCCAGAGGAATAGGAAGTCTTCGCGGTGTGGCTGCCAAGCTTACTTGAGGATTAGTAAATCAATGGAGGTGGGAGTCAATGAGTGGCGTGTAACCGGTTTTGTAAACCATCACAATCACGAGCTTTTGGAGCCGAATCAAGTCAGGTTCCTTCCTGCTTATAGGACCATTTCGGAGACTGACAAGAGCAGGATTCTCATGTTTGCAAAAACTGGAATTTCGGTTCAGCAAATGATGAGGTTGATGGAGCTTGAGAAGTGTGTGGAGCCAGGTTATTTGCCCTTCACTGAGAAGGATGTGAGGAATTTACTTCAATCTTTTAGGAGGTTAGATCAAGAGGAGGAGAGCATTGACCTGTTAAGAATGTGCAGGAATATTAAAGAGAAAGATCCCAACTTCAAGTTTGAATATACGGTCGATTCAAGCAGCAGGCTAGAGAACATTGCCTGGTCATATGCCTCATCGGTTCATTCGTACAACACCTTTGGTGATGCTGTGGTATTTGACACTACTCACCGCTTGGCAGCTTTTGACATGCCTGTAGGAATTTGGGTTGGAGTCAACAATTATGGCATGCCTTGCTTTTTTGGTTGTGTGCTTCTGCGGGAGGATACTTTGAGTTCCTTGTGCTGGGCCCTAAAGGTAGCTTGACGAGTAGCAGTCATCTCATAGCTAATTCTAGTTTATTTGCTTATGTGGTGTTTTACGTAGGGTCTTGTTCAATGTGATTTCTTGAGGAAATTTTTAATGGATACAATAAATTATAGTGTCAATATAGTAGTGTGGGAAATTTAAAAGCAGGAGAGGTTTTCCATCATTCAATTGCTCAACTGTGATCTATTTAGGTCCTCATGAAAGATAGGATTGATGAATGAGCTTAATTTCGAAAATAGTTAAGTGCTTCACATTGCTGATGATTCCTATGGTTTAGACTTTTCAATTTGTTGCTAACTAGTGTTTCATATTCTATTTATTGAAAAAGGTATTTCTGGGATTTATGAATGGGAAGGCCCCACAAACAATATTGACTGACCAACATATGTGCCTAAAAGAAGCCATTGCCTTGGAGATGCCAGCGACTAAACATGCACTCTGCATATGGATGATTGTAGCCAAATTCCCATCCTGGTTTAATGCCGTTCTGGGGGAACGATATAATGAGTGGAAGGCTGAGTTTTATCGGCTTTACAATCTGGAGTCAATTGAGGACTTCGAATTGGGGTGGAGGGATATGATCAACTCTTTTGGGCTGCACACTAACAGGCATGTTGGCAACTTATTTGCATTGCGCTCTCTATGGGCTTTGCCTTACTTGCGGAGCAATTTCTTTGCTGGAATGACTACAACTGCTCACTCAAAATCAATCAATGCCTTTATCCAAAGGTTTTTGAGTGCCCAAACACGGCTTGCGCACTTTGTGGAACAAGTATGCTCTTTCTTTACCTGCAAAATTTTTTATTTAGTTGAGGTCTTGAATTGAAGTTATGATGGAATTTGCACTCAAAGATGATGCACAGATACTACAATGAGGAACATAATTATTTTATTTAGGTTATGATATTCAAGTATATTTTTTATAGGACATACAGGCTTCCGAGAGAGATTAGTTTGTCTAATTCATAGTTCCCTAGAACTTGGTATATTGCAAGTCATCAGATGGACCAGGGATGGTTATCTCTGCACCATTAGCCCATGCAGTAGGGGAATTGTGCATGGTAAATTTCAGAGTTAAGCTAAGAATTCCATATTAGATAGTAGGAGTTTTTTCTGGCTAGTTATATATGCTTACCATTTGCTGGTAACTAGTAAGTGTGTTATGTCCCTGAAGGCATAACTGCAGCAGTAGCAGCGTAGATGTCTTATGTATGGTATTGCTTCGTTTGAGAATGTCTAAAATTAGTGTTATAGTTAGGAATAAATTATCAACGGCTATGATAACTTTTTCAAACCTCTAACGCTAAAAGTTACTGTTGTATAGCTTTTCCAACCTCTAAGCCAAATTTTGATGCTGTTCCCAAACGAAGCTATTATTTTGGTAGTTTTATATTAATTTTACGTACTGTGTCTAGGGTTACATCCGTAACATTTTGTTGTTTTATTTAGTGATGTGCATTAATAGATTTATGGTGCAAGTTATTACTGGTAGTTAGAAGTTACTAGCTAGGAGTTAAAAGTTATCCTTATCCACTATTGACGTGGAGGAAGTTGTATGTACTTTATATATTGGATGAATCAAAATAGAATGGGTAGAAGTTTTACCCCATTCAAGAAAATCAGTGAAATGTAAGTTTTGGAGATTGAAAGTTCTCTTTATTCAACGATTCTTAAAGGTCCTGAGGTTCTGATGAGCCTTTGGGATTGTGGGGTTCTCTCAGACAGCCCCTAAACCAACCACAAAATCCCAGAACCAGATCTGGAACAATCACGAAGTATGATCTTAAAGTTTTTTCTTATGGTTACCTTGTGTGTCACATCCATCAATTTGGATTGCTGTGCCCTGCTTATACTGAGTTTTGTCCATTTTTAGTAATTACTTTATGATGGAATCAAGAAACAAATAAATGCACATTCCTTTTGCAGAAGTGGGCCTTAGAAGGGAAAGGAGAAAACATTATCGGGGAAAAAAATTCTTATACTCCGGAGATTGCTGGAAAGTTTTCTGTTGATCATGTAATGTACCCCTAGAATGTAAAAAACATTGAAGTGGAGTGTTTAACAAGAAAAGGGGTGGCTAACCTTTTCTGCTTAGGGTTTGTCAAATAAGCAGTAATTTTAAACTTAGGACAAACAATAGACCTCAGAGGACCTGACCCGATTTGACAAAAAAAGTCAACGACCCGAACCCGATTCCAAAAAAACCCTAAACCCGAATTGGCATGAACCCGAAATAACCCAAACCTGAGATTGATGTGACCCAAATCCGAAAAGACCCAATTCTAAACCCAACAAGACCCGAATTTAACCCAAATCAACATAAAATATATGGTCAACAAACATTTAAAAATTCATGATTTTTTTATATATTAATTATTTATCTAAATTGTACATTAATTATGACCCTATAAATTAAGAATTCAAAAAATATTTCAAAAATATTTTTTGTTTAGGTATCTTATGGAATTTAAATAGCAAATTAATAAAATAATTTGTCTTGGTTTGTTTAGAGGTATTCTAAGATTTATTGGTTGAGAGGACTTAATAATTTTCAATTTTCTCAAATTTTAATATAATTCTATAAAGTTACTAAATCAAACTTTGATTCTTTATAATATGAAGGTCTTATTTCAGCATCTATCATCGTTAGTTGCCTTCTACATTTGATAAGAAAACTAAACTATATAAAATTTTAATTCAAAGTACTAGTAAAACACGCATTGGTTCGAGATGATTTGATTTCACATAGTTCGCATAGGCTCGAGCTCAAATTACTTAAAGCATTCTTTCCCATTCAAAATCTCAAAATCCTAAAATCACGAACAATAATCTAAATCCTGAAGCAACATAACAAATCATTCCAATATCAAGTTTTGCAACTAAATAAAAACATCAAAATGAAAAAGAGTATGGCAACAATATGCCATGTCAAAAGTCTCAAGCAACAAAGCTAATGATAAAGTCTAAACTGTCTGCTTTCAAATATTTGCATTTGCCTGACCTATGAATTGCCCAAATAATGGTAGTTAGTGAAATACCAAACCAAAAATATAGAGTTGTTTATGATAGTTATAAATTGAGTCATTGCTTAAAAAACACTAAAAAAACCCAACTGCCATAAAGTGACTGGTAGTAATCTTACCTCTACATCAAAACCAAATTAGAAGATGCTTCAAAACTGGTCGGCTGCTCTAATTCCACTTTTATGCTATTCAAATGCTTTAAATCATACTCCTTAGCTTCATTAATTGAAAAACAAAATTAGTACTAGCTACAATGTATTGAAATAAAACAAAAAAACAATAAAAAAGAAACCATACCTTCATAACCAAATTTTTATGCCCAATTTTTATGCAAAATTGAAATTTAGCCCAACTTTTGCCTGATTTATCAAATTAGACTCAAGCTTCGTAAAAATAACTAGATTTTCCTAGAATTTAGTGACTTTGCCCCAAACTTTTCAATTTTGATATATTTGCCTCAAACTCTCTAGAGTTGCCATATTTGTCTCCAAATTTTCAATTTTGCCTAGAATTTTCTAAAAGCCTCTAATTCACACCTAAACACTTCCATTTCGCCTACACTGACGGTAAACGACCTCTAGGGCTCAAAATTAGTACCTAAACAAAATTACTTCATTTTTTGACCCTAAATAATGACTTTAAACTCCTAAAAATTTATAACTCGAATTAGCATCATAATTTGAATGCATCTGATCCTACCAACTGCTTATGTTCCAAAATGACTAAGTTTATAGTTTTATTAATCGAATTTGCAAAGTACAAAATTAGGTATTTTTATTAAAATAATTTTATATTAGATTATTTTTATTAAATTAAATATTTTAGATTATTTTTTATGTCTAGTAATTTTTTAGTTATGAGGTACCTAAATTTTGAAATTTTCATTTTAGTTACCCCTAGAAATTGCAACATGAGTCCAAAGTTTTCAAATATTTGCATAAAAAATTAAATTGTTTAATTTAATTTTTAGCAAAACCTAAATAAAAAATTTAATTAATTCAGTTATTCTAGCATATGCACCAATAACCCGAATCTGACCCGAAACCCAAATAACCCGACCTGAAGTTACTTGAGAATGAAATTGACCCGACCCGAGCTAAGCCCGAACCCGAACGCTCAACCCAAAATCAACCCGAATAATTCGATCTGAACCCGAATTGATGCTAACTCGATTTAACCAGAACCTAAATGATCTAACCCAAACCCAACCCGACCCACCCAATTGCCATCTCTATAGAGAGGTAAGGTTTTCTTTTTGTTGGCATGTCACAGGAGTAAGTTAACTAACAAGCTTAAGGTGCTTACAAATGTTCAGTTGTGCTACAAATCACCAAGCCATCAAACCATAAGTGGTTTATTATGTAAGTACTGAGTTTAACCAATAATACATTGAAGTACAAAATAGTGGGCTAGTAACTTCTTTGATACGGTCCCGGATCTCTTTATGAGAAAACTTTGTTGTGGGATTGATTTAGAGTTTGTTGGAGACAACCTACGATTGCTAGGGCTCATCAAAGGGAAGATTACAACCTTGAAGGCTTGTTAGATAGAACACTGAACCTCTGGAACTTACGTTTCTATTTTTTTTTTCTTTTCTTTTTCCTTTTCAATTTTGAAACTTGCCTTTTTTTGATTTCATCATAAGCTTATATAAATAGTGTACAATCATTTCCTCCACTTTCTTAGGATCATGGTTGGACAAACACAACTACCTATCCTAATTATAACTACTCTCCTAATTCCTAATAATTTGCAACTAAATTACGGGGAAATAGAAATAATATAAATGTAAAAACACTTGCTGCAAATTCCTAAAAATAGCTAAACACCCTCCTAGTTCCTAGTAAATCTCCTAGGCACATAACATTTTGACCCTTCCTGCAGTTCAACATTTCTGGTTTCAGAATAGCAGCGAACTCCAGCCTCTAGCAGCAGATATAGCATGTAATTTAGTATCTTCCAGTACAGACTGGACTTCATAGTAGGCTATGTCAGTAAGCTTTTTGGAACAGTTTTGAAACAAAACCAAGAGACTATGCTCCCACTAGTCCTCTTCCTCAGTTCCTGCGGAGCAGTAAATAAACAGTTAATAGATAAGATTCTGAATAAGGTCCGTGTTCTCAGTTACAGTTGGACCAAGAAGTCAAGAGCAGTCATTAACACCAGGAGCATACAAGTAGTGTAGATTGTCCAACTATATGGTATTTTACAGGTCATCTGCGTGGTGCATTGCCGTTTTTGCTTTGTTCATCAAACTCATACAATGTCTTAAGAGGTTCTAGCAGATCAGTATAAACTCTTGCAATATCTTTCAGATGAGAGAGTAGCTTAATGTTGGACTTGTTATTGCTCAGTACGCTACATATAATGAGGGATCAGCTCAGTGGCTTTGACCCCAATGCTCAGGCAGCAAACCAATCATCAGCCTAGTGTCCTTATCTGGCAACGCTACCACTGAGGTTCTGATCCACACAGGTCACTGGATCCTAGCGGAACAGGAACCATCAAGGAGGACATACCTTACTTTCCTGCTTGATCCAACCAACCCTAGCACTGATCTAAAATCAACAGAACTCCAAATGAGGCTAGGTTTCAACCTTTCTTCACATTTTGGTCTTGTCTGTTGAGATTCATGAGAGTGAGAAATGAAACAGTGAAAGGCTAGTTTTTAGGTGAGGGAGACACTTGGCACTTTTCTTCTGGTTCATGCTGAAGTATGCAGGGTTGGGTAAGGAGGCTGACTATGTGTTCTCTTTTAAGTCAACAGGTTGGTGATTACTCCTATAAGCCTGACTGGCCAGGAATAAATTTCCAAAATTTTCAATTAAATCTTCAATCAGTAAAATGTGGAAATTGGCTCAGTTAGAATTCCAGGTTTTGGGCAGGAAGTAACTTACAGATGACTTCAGGCACTTCACAGACCATAAACCATGTTTCTGTTTCTTTCTTTACCTACATTTATCAATTCATAGGATCTAAGTCTACACAGAATCCCTATAGTAACTTTATGAGAAAATTTCCCCAAATGACTGTAATTCTGCAATACACTTTTGAACAATGAATTTTCAGAAATACCAAAAATCACTAACAGAAAATGGTGAGGGTTACAGATCAAGCCATGATCCTACTGTTACTAAACCGTCAAGAGTGACTACAGTGTGCAGTGGTAGCTCCCTTCTCTTTTCACAACGGTTTTCGAATGTCAGATTCATTTGTCTCATCTTTGACTTTCCCTTGATTTCTTGCTTTCCATGGGTCATATTAGTGCAAGTTGGTATTTCCATATAAATCTAGATGAAGTTCTTTTTAGTTGTGTGCAGCTGTTAACAAATTGCAAAGGGTAATTGAATAAAGAAATTAAATATGGCTTGGGCCTTAGCCAACTGGTCAAAGCTCTAGTTCAGCTGTTTGCCTCCCAAGGCATGCACGTTCACACAAACACACAAGGTTAGCAAATAATGGGCATAGGCTGGTTTTGGAGTTTACGTTGGATGTACAGCTCAGTCCTGCAGTATTTTCAGTTCAGATAGTTTAGCTGGATGAACAATTCAGGGGCTCTGCTGATGCAATGTATAGTCTTTGATTAGAATAAGAGGTTTAGGTGTCAATAAGCATCATCCACTTTAAATCTCTGCAACATAATTTTGTTGTTAATTGTTCACATTAGCTTTAACAAGGTTCTCCTGTGTTTTTATCTTCAATTTTTCCTTGGCGTGGGCTGTTATTTTGGTTGACAAACGTATTTATTTATAAAATTACGTCTCCTCCTATGCTTTGTTTTCATTGCATCTGTTTGTAGAAGAGAAATATAACTTGATAATAATTTGTTGCTATATTTTTGGACCTTGGAAACAGGTAGCTGTTGCAGTTGATTTCAAAGATCAGGCTGCCGAGCAACAGACAATGCAGCAGAATCTTCAAAATATATGCCTCAAGACAGGGGCTCCTATGGAGTCACATGCTGCCTCTGTGCTGACTCCATATGCTTTCTCTAAGCTCCAAGAGCAACTTGTTTTGGCTGCCCACTATGCATCATTTCAGATGGAAGATGGGTTTCTTGTCAGACATCATACAAAACTTGAGGGCGGCAGGAAAGTGTATTGGATTCCTCGAGAAGGTGTGATAACATGCAGCTGCCATCAGTTTGAGTTTTCTGGAATTCTTTGCAGGCATGCCCTTCGAGTTCTCTCCACAGGAAATTGCTTTCAGATCCCGGACAGGTATCTTCCAATCCGATGGCGGCGAATCAGCTTGGCTTACCCTAAGCTTGTCCACAGTTCCTCGAGTGATCATGCAGAGAAGATTCAGCTACTACAGACTATGATGTCGACCTTGGTATCTGAATCTGCCAAGTCCAAGGAAAGATTAGATATTGCTACTGAACAAGTCTCCATTCTCTTGGCTCGCATCCGAGAGCAGCCCCTTTCTTCAAACGGCACGAGGGACATATCCCCCATCCAGAGGAATGTTTAATTTTGGTCCTAGACAGTGGACGAATTCTTTTCATGAAGTGCCAAGAGTTCTAAACAAGTCCGGAATACCGGTCTCCGGGAAACCTCACTGCCACTGTAGGAATTATTGCATGTAAACTTGTTTTTGTAGTTAAGATGCATGCAATAAAGCTGTGAGTGGCACACCATGAGCAGTGCTTTGCTTGCCTCTGGTCATGCATAATTTTAACTTAGGGACTTCTCTTGCTCGTCGAAGAGTAAAGAGGCGAGGGAAGGCGGCTTATGAGCATTTTAACTTGTAAAATTACCAGTTGGACGAGAAAGTGTTGTATAATATTTTTTGGGTTAATTATAATTTGTCCTTGAGGTTTTACTGAAATTGTACTTTGCCCTCTTATTTTAAAAATATATACTTTACCTCCTACCTTTTTAATATAATTTAAAAACAACTTTTAAAATTTTAATTTAGACTGCGTGGATGTCATCTTCAAATAATTTCAATCAATATAATATTTTTTATAATTAATTGAAATTTAAAAAATACTGTTTTAAAAATTGAAAAAAATATAGAAAGAAAAAATTGATAATTTAAAATATTCATTAATTGGAAAAAAAATATTATATAAATTGAAATTACTGAAAGATGGTTATGTAATGTCTAAATTAAGATTTCAAAAGTTGCTGTCGGACTGTATTAAAAATGAAGGGGCAAAGTGTATATTTCTAAAACAGAATGAAGCAAAGTGTAATTTCACATAAATCTCAATAGACAAATTGTAATTATCCCTTTTTTTTTTTGTTTTGATCTTTGTTATTTTGTGGTACGGTACTTGGTGCTTTAGTTTTCTCAAGCAAAGTAACGAAGACTAGTAATTAATGAAGGAACTAGCAAGATTAATTATTTATTCTGCCTATTATTGAACAGTGTAATAACAACTATTCTTGGCTTAGAATTAACTAGGAAGGTTGAGGATAAAATACACTTAGGGTCATGCAGAGCGCCCCTACTTTTATGTAATTTATGATTTTTACCACTCAATTCTTCCTTCTCTAGTTCTTTTCTTTGCTTCTTCCATCTCCATTTCTTCTTTTTGCTTCTTCCTTCTCTAAAGCCATAAGCTCGCTTAGATCTTTATCTCGCTTCTCCTCATCTTTTTCGATTTGTTCTCTCTAGATATCATGACTTTGGTTCTTTGCCATCATTGCTAGAGATGAGAGGATGATACCCGCTAATGGATCTATTTTGGGTGGAGTTGATTCTAACATCAATGACAAGGAAGATGAAGCTATAGAGAAGCCTGACCTCCTCCACCAACCTCCCTCCATTGTCCGTCCTCACCTCCGGCGAATTCTGTGCCCCATTGGAGGAAAAACCGACATCCCTGCCTTAGGTGGCATCAATGTTGTTCCGTTCAATAGAAGTGTTGTTTCATTCATATAAATTTATTATTCTATAATATGCTCCATCATTCGTTCCTGCCTCCAGCAGCGTGTGTGCCCCATTGGAGGAAGAACAGACTTCCTTGCCTCCAGTGGCGTTTGTGCTATTGAAAGAAATGATGTTTTATTCATATAAATGTACAGTTATGTAATACACAATTTGTTTCGTAAGATGTACTATTTGCAAATAGTGTTGTTCCGTTTAGTAAAAAAGTATTGTTCCATTTATACAAATATACTATTCATTTGGTAAAATGTACTGTTCATAAATAGTGATGTTCCATTCATATAATTGTCATGTTTTATAACATGTTCCATTCATAAGAAGTGTTGTTCTATTCATACAATTGTTTGTTCCATTCATACAATTGTGTTATTCTATATTATGTTGTTCCATTTAGTAAGAAATGTTATTCTTGTTAGTAAAATGCACTATTCAAGTACAGTTACATTTGTGTAAATAATGTGAAAGTGCATATGCATGTTGGTGCACTAGGTGTATGCTATAGCTACCCAACTAGGAAAGCAAAAGAGGTTTAAGAATTAGTTTTATCTTTTTAAGCAACTTTGTGCAACAATTCTTTAGCATTGTGTCAAGACCAAAGTCACATAGAGTGGGAGTGGTAGCAAAAGCACTAGCCTAAATTACACGAAGCATCTTGAATGCGGGAGCAAGGAGCCAGAGTAATAGCAGGAAAGCATCAATTTTAAATTTAAGCAAAAATATTGTAAAAATGAGAGCGAGAGTGGTAGTTAAGGGATGTGAGAACAAGAACAGTGACCCAGAATAGATGGATTATGTAACTTAGGCAAGAATGCGAATTCGTCAAATTTGAAAAAACATTTAGAACGGGAGAAGCTCTAAAGCCTCTTATATACATATATACATGATAGTCACTGAGTTCATGTAGGCCTAGCCTAAGGGCTTGATAAATGGCGAACGGAGATCCAGCACACAAATATAATGTTAGAGGTTGGGATGTTTTTTCGGGGGGAAACCCTCCGATAATCAAGCCAGTTTCTAGTAAATGGAGAGAAATAGAATAGTGTATAGTGAAAATCTCGTACCTTGGGATTAGGGAATGGAGCTAGTTTGTATAGCTGAGGGGAAATCCACAAGAATCACTTCTAAATGGAAATCCTTCAGTCAATCCTGTAATTTTGGGGGTCTTGTTTCTATCCTAGGTGGGTTTCCACTTTGGCCTATTAGGCCTCTTGTCTTCAATCCGTCCATTGTGGGCATTGTGTTGGACCTATGTCTTACTAATAACTACCCATCCCTTTTAGAAAATGTGGATCCTTCCTTTTTAGTGGATTTAAAACTGTGTCATACTCCTCATAGTGCTTTTCTTTCTCTAGTTCTTCTTATAATAGGGTGTGACCCCTCTCTCCCTCCGTGTTACTTCTATGTCTCATATGGCATCATTATTAAAAAAAAGGGTGTGATGTCTCTTCAAGCAACTTCCTGAGGAAGGTGTACAAAGGCCATCATTTCCTGGATAATTCCTACTATTGTATCATTTTTGCTGTTCATGGCGGGTTTAATGGTCAGATAAGGAAATGAAGCGATGCCTATTAATGCATCTTCAGAGAATTGACTAGGCATAACTCTTCAGTGGCTGCTTTCTGCCACATGCCACTTTCTTAGTTTCCTAAAAATCCACCATAATAATGGTTACGGTTTTCAAGGTTACCCGAGAGTCATGGTTCTTATATAGTGTAGGGTTTTTTACCCCTTCCCTTTCATTGTTTAACTACTTGTTATTGCTTCCTCTTTTCCTTTTGCTCTTGCTTCCTCTATGCCTTAGGGTTTTCTTCCATCCAAAGCTTTCCTTTACCGCCGTCAAGCTTTCTTTCCTCTATTTACTTCTTTGTCTTCTTGCAAGTGCTCATAATTAGGTGATAAATTCTAGTTCTTCTTACTTGTTTTTGTGTTAATTTTGGTATCTTTGGGTCTGAGTCTTGTTTGTGGTGTTTTTGGTTTTTGTTTGTTCTTCCATTGTCCACCATATGATGGCAGCAGTCATTACCGCTTTTGCACGGGTTTTGCCAGATGGTGTCTTCAAGGGCATCTTTAAGGGCTGTCACCATTAGGTACTTTTATCCCCTAACAACACTGATACTTCAAATGGGTCATTCAACCCCAATCTGAGAGTACCAAAGGCGGCGAGAATGCAACTCACTGAGGAAATTCTACCGATGAACCATAGAAAATCCTATTGGCCAAATGGGGTCGTTGTTGCCTTTAGTCAGTACCAAGCATTAGGGGATGAAGGCCTTATTAGGGGTGATAAGAGGGCCGATGTCCTTTTAGTCTTCCTGGGTCAGCTACAAGTAGGGCTTCGGCTCCCCCTTCATCCACTAGTGGAGCAATTCTGTGAGCACTACCAAGTGCTACCTTTATAGCTGACCTTAAACTCCTTTACACACATAAATGCCTTCATCCATTGTTACAAGATGGCAATGGTGGTCCCTCTATTAGAAGTCTTTCTCCAGTTGTACATGCTAGATTTTAGGAAGGATCCACTATTCTTCTATATCACTCTCATCAACCGAGGGGGAAACAAGTCTTTTGCCTTCATTAATTCCAAGGACTCATGGGCGGAGTGAAAGGACCACTTTTTCCATACGTTGAGGGAGTCACCATAGGGCTTCCTTTATGAGTTTGCCCAGACCCCCTAACAGAACCTACTTCAAAAGCCATCATTGCATGAAGGTTCCAATGGTCACCAAGCATACATTAGGCTCCCCACTTGGTTGGAATCGGTGGTGGGGAACAACAACTTCATGAATCTATTTCCCATTCACTATACAGAGATCAAGGAAAGATCACGAAAGTAGGTAGGGATCAGCAGGGTCCACTTGACCTATTTGAGTGTGTTTAATCCTGCCAACTAGGCCTTAAAGGCAGAAGGGATAGTTAGTAGATTATTTTGAAATAGCCTTTTGAGCCCAATGAGGGCTGCCAAACCCTAAGAATCCTACTCTATGCATGCGTTCATTCACCTTGTTTTTTGTTTGTTAGGATAATTCTGACTTCGTGCTTCCTTTTTGTAGAGATGGGTGGTCGAGCTAAGGAGTTTATGAAGTGGAAAAAAATCATCATTGACAAGCTAGTGGATGCCTGTAAGCTCTAGATTCTCCCAGCCAAAAAGACCCATAAGACGATGGCTACTGAGAAGTCTCTTGACACCAACTTCCAAGTTTGCACCCCCAGTTTTAGAACTAACGAAGTCTCATCCCAAACTTTCAAAGGCTCAACTGGTGTGAAAAAGGTCATGTTCTTCAACTCCCAAAAGGGTCAAAGCCTCTCAAGGCAGGAGTGATTCCTTTTTTGACATTGATTCTATTAATTTAATGTTATTCTATGCTGATTGTGGGTATTTTCATATAACCTATCTCGCAAAGCGTTCTAAGGGGAATAAGCCCTCCTTAACTACAGACCCAAAATTTCTAATGGTTTCCAGAAAGCAAAATGTGCATAGGGAGGTACCCCAGAAGCAGAAGCTGCCTGGGGAGGTGTCCCAAAAATAGGCATTCGAGGTGGCCTTTTAAAAGCAGAAGGCGCCCAGTTCCCTTTATCATCCTTCTGCCATAATTCCCACAGGGGTCATCCTAGAGAGGGCACCCTCAGGAACCCAACATGGGATAGGGTAAGGGTCCACCCATCGAAGCCCTTTAAGCTTGAGGTGGATGATCGATGCTAGCCTCATAACTTAGTTCCTAAAGGGATCTAGGCATAAAGGTATAGTCTAGCGCTTAGAGGGATCACACCGAACCATGTGTTTGACCCCCAGTGGGTGGTAGGTATGGGTGAGTTGATCTTGGAGGATCGGATAGATATTTGCCCATGGCATCTTGGAGTGCCGGGCCCGAAGGATCAACACCATCTTACCCATCCTACTTGGGGAGGTGGTGCCCAATTGATGAGCATCGCATGCGGTCTTCTCCAGGTATATTCATTAGTTTTTTCTATCCAAGGCGTATTAGTGTTAAGTTACTAACTGGTCTCATATGTAGGAGGCCATCAACAACATCTCCATCAAGGAGAGGTGCGCCGCTTATGATAGGAGCATGCAATTGTTGACTTCTCAACTTGAGAACCTGAAGTCTTCGAATGAGGCCTTGAAGAAAGAGTTGGATGACAAGCGAGTCATTAGGGAGGCCCAGCAAAAAACCTAAAGGAGATGAAAGCTGGCAAGGAAAAGTTGGAGGCATGCTCCAAAAATTTGTACTTGAAGTTGTAGGAGTCAATGGAGGCATTTTAGAAGGCTGGGGAGAGGGAAATTCAAGCCACTTCCAAGGTTGAGCAGTTGAGTTCTTTGCTAGAGGCCACCGAAGAAAAAATAAGGGCCATGGAAGTGACTTTACCGATGGACAATCTGGCAACTCTAGTTTGCTAATTGTTCAATGCAAAGCCATCTCAAACTCATCCGTCACTATGATGCCCCTTGTAGAGTGGATCATGAGGGTTTGTTTCATTGGGTGGTAAGGCCACGGGGCATATTAGGGGTGTTGGGCCAGGGCTAATGCCCATATGAAGGAGCACAACTTGCTCCTCTAGAAGGCAGAGAAGGGGCTTCGCAAGAAGCCCTTGGATGAATTCAAGGAAGGCTTCCTTTGCTGCCACTTTCAGGTTGAGCAAGCATACCTAAACCTGGACATATCCATCCTATCAACTTACAAAGTTCTAAGTTCGGGCTTCAATGAGTGGCTGAATAAAGGGAAAGTAGGAGTGGTACCCATCGATGAGAAGTCATTGGTGATTGACACAGAGGAAGTTCTTCTTAAGGATGAGTTTTTAGGCTACTTCATCTCCGAGCCTTTTTTCAAAAGGTGTCATCTTGACCTATTTTCTCCTTGTCCTTAAGGCCTACATATGATTCATACATCCCCTCTAATATCCCTTTAAAATCTTTCAATCCTTTAGCTGCTATAGGTTTGCGCATTCCCATTAGTATTTAATTCATAGCATTTTTTTCATGATTCTATGTATAAAAAGAAATACTTTTGTAAGAGGTTCTAGTAGTTATTTTAATGGAATTATGGTTTCATATTTCTTATTTCTTATGTTTTTTGATTTGATTGTTGTGCCAAATTTATTTCAACTGTAGCCATATACTTAGGTGTAAGTTTCAAGGCATCAGTATGGGTTGTTACCATTTATGGTGATCTTTTATTTCATGACCTTCGTCATTTTGGCCTTATCATTTTAGCCTACTCAGTCATGAATCCATGTTAACCTTGAGTAAATGGGTTCATTCCTTCGAAAGCTAGCCCTTGGTTTAACTCATTTCATTGATCATTCTTTAAGTTTTTATCAATTTGTCTAATTCCTTTGCATTTCGAGAAGGTAAATTTAGGAGAATAAGTGTTTTCATTAATTGTGTTTTATACAAAACATGGCAATCATATCATCTAAAGGATGGGTTCATCAAAAGGTAAGTTTAGTTGAACGAGCACCTTCATTTTATAAAGTAATAACATCATCATTATGTAATGTAAGGTAATAGGTCATCTAGATGATAAGACTTAAGCATTGTTCATCCTTTAGGAGTTGATAATTCAAAGACTTCATCTTTAATTTTCTTCATGACCAAGTAGGGTTAGTTGGGTTTCAATGCCCTATGCCTTGAGTTTCTCCTAGTTAGCTTTGCCTTAACGAGGGCTATTCCTCTTACTTGCACAGTTTTCTTTTGATTTTTCTATCGTGGGTCATGGCCACTAATTGCTTGAAGGTGCTTATATAGATTCTTGCATTTTCTCTTAACTTTTCCAGCAGATCTAGCCTCCCTTCCAACACATTTCCATTTTCCTTGGCATCATACATTTGAATTAGGGTTGGGTGAGTAGCTTCCACAAGTATTAGCACATTTGTCCCGTAGACCATGGTGAAAGGAGACTTACCAATAGCCCTTTCTGGTGTTGTCTTGCAGTCCTAAAGGTTGCTGGGTAGTTCTTCTACCCACTTCCCATTAGCTTCTCCCAATCTTTTCTTGAAGCCTTCTTTTTTATGGTTCAGTTAGTAAACCCCACCTGTCTGTTCGACTAAGGATGGCCACAGGAGTGAAATAGAGATGGATGTCCTTTATTTTTGTCAATTGCCGAACCTACGGATTGTCGAACTGCTTACAATTATTTATGATGATAGCTTGAGGGCATCCAAATTGACCAATAATATTTTTCCTTAGGAACTTAATGATCTTAGGGGCTATTATCATGGCTAAGGGCTCTGCTTTAACCCACTTAGTAAAGTAATCTACGGCTACAATGTAATATTTGACCTGGCCAGGGGCCATGGGGAGAGCTTCAATCAAATTTAGGCCCCATATAGTGAAAGGTCAAGGATCAATGGCCAGTGAAATAGTAAAACATGGCAACCTCTATATCCGGGCATTAAACTAACAAGGATGGCATCGTTGGACGAGTCTTCTGGTGTTACCCTTGATCGTTGGCCAAAAATATCCTTGCCACAACGTCTTATGAGCTAAGGAGTTGGCACCAATATAAGCACCACACTCTCCCTAATGGATTTTCCAAAGAACTTTTTGCCTTTGTTAGCATGTTAAGCATCGCTATAAGGGAAAAACAAATCCTCGTCCGTATAGCTCTACTCCAATAATGACAAAGCTTCTCAATCAAATCTTGGCCTTCTTTCTTTCCTCAAACATCCTGCTCTAGGTCCTAGTTTTGAGGTAAAGCTTGATCGGCTTTCTCCTGTCACCCTCGAGGGCTTGGTGTTCTAACAGGTGAATTGACAAATCCATAAGTTCTTCCTTCAGGGCCTTTTCCAGCCTTTTGAAAAGGCATCTGCCTTTATGTTCTAGGCCCTTATAGTTTTTTGGACCTACATGAGGTCAAATGTCTGCATCAAATTCTTTTCCGTATTGAAATACTTACAATGAGTAGGATCATTGACTTCTACTACTCCAGTGGCTTAGTTTACTATCAACTATGAGTCACTCTATACTTGTAGGCATCGTACCCCCATTCGACCAGCCATTCATAGCCTTGCGGGGATAGCCTCATATTCCACAACATTGTTTGTAATCAAGAATTGAAATTTTATTCTGAGCATCAACTCCATACTGTAGGGCCTTCACAGTACGATGCCTACATCTTGATGGTTAGGTCCAAACACCCCAATCGACATACATTTCTGAAGGTGGAATTTCCTCCAAGGTTTTTTCCTCGGTCATTTCTGCTGGTGTCATTTTTACAATAAAAGCAGTTAAGGCCTGTGCCTTGATTGCTCTTCAAGGCTCATAGTGGATATCCAAATCCTTTAATTCTATGCACCATTTTGCTAATCTCCTTGATTTATCAAGTTTTTGAAAAACATCCTGAAGAGGCAATTCTGTTTAGATGATAATCTGAAGTATGGCCTTAGTATTCGAGATGCTATTATGAGGGCAGGGATTGCCTTCTAGAGAATAGGGTATTGGGACTTTGCTCCTTAGATCAACTAATGTAATAAACGGGCCATTGCTTGATCCTTGCTTTCTTAAGAGCACGGCGCTGACAAACCCTTTTATCACGGCCAAATACAATACAAGTGGCTCGTTAAGCTTTGGTTGTTTCAACGTTGGGAGGCATCGTAGGTATTCCTTAATATATTTGAAAGCCATATGAAATTCTTTGATCCACTCAAAATGTGATACAAATCGTCCAAGGGTTGTCAATCTACCTGCTAGCTTCTAAATATTTTTCTTATTCTGAGGATCAGACATTGCTATAATGGCCTCAATGTTGTCTAAGTTGCCATCAATCCTTTTTTCAAGACCATATATCCTAAAAAATTTTAGTCCTCTATCCTGGTGCATTTTCAGGGGTTTGGCCTCATATTGAACTGTCTCATTCTTTTGAAGTTTCGAATCATCTAAGTCATGATCTATCACCTAGATCTTAATGATCATGTTGTCTATGTAGACTTTCATGTTGCATCCAAGTTGTTCCATAAAGATCCTATTCATGAGTCTTTGGTAAGTGCCCCTACATTCTTTAAGCTAAAAGGCATTCTCTGGTAAAAATATATAGCCTCCCCTGTGGTGAATGCTATTTTTTCTTTGTCCTCAGGATCTTTATGGATCTGGTGGTAACTACTAAAAGTGTCCATGAAGGACATAACTTTAACCTCTAAAGTGACATCAAGCAATTAGTCTATGGATGGTAGTGGATAGGGATCTTTAAGGCAGACGCCATTCGGATTCATGTGATCGAAAAACATGTATCATTCTTCATTTTCCTTCTTCACCAAGGCTACATTGGCAAGCCATTTAGGGTATCATACATTTTAGATGATACTTGCTTTTAGCAGTCTTCTGACCTTCTTTCTAACAAAGTCTCTTCTTTCAAGTGCCATATTTCACTTCTTCTGTTAGACTGGTCGAGCGAAGGGGTTGACTTAAATTTGTGGGTGATGATTTTCGGATCTATCCTTAGCGTGTCACTAAGTGCCATGCAAAAAAATCCATATTAGCTTGTAAGAATTCAATGAATGATTGTTTTCCCTTAAGGGGAAGATCCTTGCCAATCTTCATGGTTTTCCTAGTGGCTATCTCTACCGCTTCAGCTTCTTTAAACAATTATACACTAGGTTTATTCTTAGAGGAGTGCTCCCTCTTTTTTTTTTGGTTCCATCAGGATTGACCTATCATTCCTTGGTCCCCTCAAGCGGCCATATAGCTTTGTAATATCGAGGCTTGGTCTATATAAACTGTAGGATCTCCAATAAGAGTCATAAAATCCATTATTAGCCACTTAACATTTGATATAATGTGGAACTGTACCTAGGCCAGTCTCACAAGTTTGGCGTTGTATGAAGATGGCACATCTAAGACTAAAAATTTTGAAGTGTGAGAGCCGTAGATAATTTTCCCATTTTTGTCCATGCCCATTAGCGTGAAAGGCAGCTTAATCGTTCCGAGTGTTGGGACCTCCTCTCTTTCAACACTGAACGTAGGTCCCAGAAAGGGAGTCTACAAAGATCTTTTAACCTTAATTTTCTCGAACAAGCCAGCAAAGAGGACGTTGGAGTTGGCTCCAGTATCCAAAAACAACATCTTAATGTCAAAATTATTAATCCTGTTAGCAATGAGTATTGGATCTACATGGAGAATGAGAACATGGGACCTATTGGGCCTTATTAGAACATTACTAGGGTTGGCCACCTCCAGCTATGCGATTTTACATTCCTGCCATGTCCGAGTTGTAGAAGACTCTCCTTTAGTAATCATGTGAATGACCCCTGTAGGGGGTCATGGGTTCCCATGGTTTCTTAAGAAGGATTGTTGCCTCTCCTACCACCGTCCTTAGTCATGGTCATCCTCATCACTTCTCCTTTAGGGCCTGTCTTTTGGCCTTTGGCAGGGGGATTATGGCCCGATCAAGTACTTTTTATCTTTCTTGGCTAGATCATCTCCCTTAAGATTCTTTTCAACTGTCAATAGTCCTCAATGTCATGGCCTTTGTCTTTGTGATACCAATGGTACTTTTTCATATCTTTTTATTTGAAGGGCCCATTAGCAAGGATTACCGAGGGTCTGGGTTCTTTTTTCTAAGGCATATAGAATATTTGACCTTGTTTTCCTTAAGGGTAGTAGGATGGGATCTAGCCATGATAACTTTGTTCTTATACCCTCTTTCTAAGGGTAGATATGCCCTTTGTAGCCTTCAGTTACTCCTTCTACCCCATAAGTCTATTGAGCTCTTCTGCATGCATATTCCACATAGCTTGGTCAAGAAAATCCTCGATATCCTGAATGGGGTTCTTGTGCAAGTCCCAGGCCAATTTGGAGTCCCTTGACAATCCCTAAGTGATGGCCACTAAGTATAGTTTCGAGGACAAGCCCTATACTTGTATTGCCTCGGTGTTAAACCTCCACACAAAGTTCCTCATGAACTCATCTTTGCCTTGTCGTGTTTTGAATAAATGGGCCGTCGTTTTAGGCATCAGCATACTCCTCGAAAAGTGGTGAAGAAACACCTGGGAGAGATCCCTAAATGAGCATAAATGATGTTCCTGTTAGTTCCAAACAAGGAGGCTGTCACTACTATCAATGTCCTACACATGACCACGTTTAAAGCCCTTTCCAGCCTCACGTAGGTGATATACCTCTCCACACGGTTAATAGGATTTGTGAGGCCATCATACCGGTTCATCTTTAACATGCAAAATCCGTCAGGAGTTGGGGCATTGATTATTTCATTCATGAATTGTTGGAGCCATATGTAATCAATATCAATGGTAGAACCAGAGCCAACAATGGGGAAGCTCAAGCACCCTCATATGCTGCTTCATCTAATCAAGTATTTGTAGAATGGTGCTTATGTCACTGCCAGAAGGGTCATCTGGTCGCTTCAGTGATGCAGGAGGATCAGCTATGTTGACCCTTAGGGGCGGATCCCAAGGATTGACTCATTGGGGTATGTTAGGTTCTAAGTAACTCTCAGCGGCTTCCTCAATCGCCCTTGGAAATGCTAAAAAGATCTCTTGCTGAATAGTTATTTTTAGTTGTGCAAAAAAGGCATGCTGAAGAGCATAAAACTGATCAACGTTTAATGGCATATGACCTTTCCCTTTTTGGGGGTCCTTCTGAGGTGCCGAAGGCTCTTCTTTTTCAAATCTATAAGCAGTCCCTTCTTCCAAAGGTGCTATGGACCCTACGGATTGTTGGTTTGGTCCCTATGTTTGCTCTCATGCTCATTCCCTGGCTAATCTTGGTCATCTATGTGAAATATCTGGATGTTCATGATTTTTCCACAGACAACACCAAATTGATAGTAACTAGGTTCACGCAAGCATAGCCTAATGGCTTGATAAATGGCGATTCGAGATCCTACGCACAAAGACAACATTAGAGCCCCAGGATATTTTTTTGAGGGAAACCTTTCTACGTTCAACTTAGTTTTCAATTAGTGGAGAGAAATAGTAGAGTGTGTAGTGAAAATCTTATACCTCGAGATTGGAGAATGGAGTTGGTTTATATAGCTAATGGGCGATCTACAAGAATTGCTTTTGGATGGAAATCCTTCAGTTTATCCCATAATTTTAAGGGTTCTATTTCCATCCTAGGTGGGTTTCCTCCTTCGCCTGTTAGGCTTGTTGTCTTTGATCCATCCATTGTGGATACGTTCATTGTGGGCTTTGTGTTGGGCTTATATCCTACCAATACACATACTCACAAGGAGAACACATAAAGATATTGACAATCTTCAATACTCAAACAATATATCAAGCATTAAACTTATAAAATAAAATCCAAACTGAGATGAATTTAAATAGAAATACTAAAACTAATTGTAAAGAACTATTAATTATTATTCTTTCTCACTCATTTCTAGTCCTCTTCCATAGGATATTTCTTCTCTTTGTGCTTGTGATAGGCTTGATCTTACTTGATTGGAACTTGATGCTTGAGAAGATTTATGAAAATCATCATCTTCATAAAGAAAAGTGTGATCTTTTCTATGAATTACCTTTATATCATTGTCTAGGACATCATCATATGTAAAATCATCCTAATTCTTATAAAATGATTCATAATCTTCTCTGTAAGACATTAGCAGTCTATTGTTGTAATGCACATATGCAAACGGTTCAGCTCGATCTGCATTCAACTTGTTCCTTTTTATATTGTGAATATATGAGTATGTGCTCTAAACCCTTTCAGCACAAAAGGTGTTAATGCTTTAAAAAAGAACCATGGTTGCCAAATTATATAATTCAAGAGTAGCCACACCATACAAATTCCACCAAGTGATTATATTCATCATTTTTCTATCTTTAATAGCCTGCGGTTAATCAAATAGTCTTGTATCACTTGTGTAGTCACTAAGTTGCTAATGACTCAACGAATTCTCTTATAACTCATGAACAAGTCAATCAACCATATTTAGGTAGGTCCTTAAAAATAATACAAAAAATTACTAATAATGAAGATATAATATACATATATGTTACATTACCTATTGTAGGCACCTAATAACCAAATTAAATAGGAAAAGTATATTATACTTAATTCACACAATGTATTCATTTTAATATCCTTAACATAAAATTAACTAAAGCACTAAACTATAGATTAAAAAAAACCATAATCACCCGACAAGAAGGAAAAAAATGAATGCATTAACTTTGTTGATGATGATTGGCCAGCATGAAAATGAATGTGTTAGGTTTAATATATTTCTTCTCCATTCATGATTTTCATTATATAAGTCTTTGTAATACGATCTATGAAGTCATTTTCAATGTCATGGTCAATCGTCTAAAGCCATTACTAGGTGCTCTAGTGTCTAAGAATCAAAATGCTTTCATATTGTGCCAAAATATCAAAGATAACATTATCATAGTCCAGGAGCTTTTAAATGCCATTACTCATCAACCAAAAATAGTGGTCCAAGGGGTTACAAAATCACTTTGAAACTTGATATATGAAAGGCATATGATAAGATTCATTGAAGTTTTATTTAGAAGGCTTTTCGAGCAATGAATTTTTTAGATCATTGGGTTAATTTGATAATGCAGTGTGTGACCACGGTTTCCTATTTTATTTTGGCTAACAGGAGCTCTACTTCATGATTTTCCCTTAAACGAGGACTAAGACAGAGAGACTCTCTTTCCTGTGTAACTTTTCATCTTTGGTACTGAAGTATTTTCGAGCTATTTACATCATCTATAATAGACTTGTTGTATTTTAGGCCTTAATGTTAGCATCTTGGGTCCAAGCATTAATCACTTGTTCTTTGCAAATGACTATTTCATCTTTTTTTGCCTAGAACTTGAAACAGTTCATCATTTGAAGGAAGCTCTTCTAGTTTATCATGCTACAACGAGCTAGGAAGTTAATTTTCAAAAACCAGAATGGATTTTCAGCAAGAATGTCCTAGGTTCTCAAGTAAGCTCACTAAGGGAGAGTTTGCCTTTTCTAATTTTTTGTGAGATTAGGACAAAGGCTTTTACTTCTGAAACACATTTGTCCCCTTTTCCTAGAGAGCATGGTGGATTGGAGATTTAGGATCTTTGAATTTTCAACCAATCATTGCTTGCTAAAACATTTTGGAGATTGATACATAAAGACACAAATTCCCATGTCTTGCATGTCCTTTAAGCAAAATATGGTAGATCCACTTTTCTTTCGAAACAAATGTTTGGTCCAATCCCACTATGATATGGAAGAGTTTAGTTTGTGGCTGCCAACTTTGTGATCCAAAATTTTTTTTGTCCATTGATAATGGTAGTTCATTAGATATATGGTTCGATTAATGGATTTCTAGGTTTGTTCCGATGATGCTTAGGCAATATGTGGATGCACAGAATGGCTTCAGAAGAGTGTCTAGCTTATCTGTTCCTAACACCTTGAACTAGGATTATCAATGCTTAAATACCTTTCCTAAGATTATGGTGTAGGCAATTATTTCTCATGTCCGTTGAAGTCTTTCTAGGCTTGACCAGCTAGTTTGGATTATGCCATTGATGGGATGTATACCACTAAAAAGAGTTATGCAATGTTTTCTCTAACTCAAGTTCCTTTTGCAGGAAATCATTCAACTAACCTGGATGTTGATGTCTTTCTCAAAAAGATGTGGGCAGCTTGCATCCTTATTAAGTTCAAAACCTTTATTTGGAAAGGCATCCAAAATGCTCTCCTCACAAAAATAGAAATGATAAAACATGCAATGGTTGATCTCCTTCTTTGCTATCGGCAAAGCTCGACTAAAGAGGACCAAGATCACCTTTTTATTTATTTTCAAAACTCATATCATATTTTGATCATAGCTAATCTGCCTCGTCTATGAGTCCCTTAAGGGATTTTCCTAAATAATTGTGTTGGGTGATGCAGATTAAACTTACGTGAAGTTGGGTTTTTTAGATTGCTTGGTCACTCTTTTATGATGCATATGGTTGAATCACATTTCGAGTAATCTTTGGCAATGTTGACCATATTTTGAATAAATTTGAAGAAATCAGGCAAAAGATTTAGCTAGAGTGGCAAATTATTTCTCGGACCTCAAGGTTGGATAAGGCAAAACCTTTTCCAATCTATTTCATACGAGGGCACACCACTTTAAGCAATTTTCCAATCATCTTCTGTATGGACGGTTCTTGGAGCCCTATAAGCACAAATTTCGTGTGTTAAAATTATATCTTGAAATTAATTACAGCACAAATTACAAAATTGAAATTTGAACAGAGATTTTGGGGATCGATTCTTAAGCGTGCTTCTTATGTGCACAATCCTCTGATTAACACTTTGAGCTTTTAGTGAAGATGCAAACAGTTTCTTCAAGAACAAAAACTTTGAAATTTGTCTTGCGCAAATGTGAACTAATGTGCCTCATCGCTTCTTTCAGTTTAGGAATTTTCATCATACTCCTTGGACTTAGGAGCTTCCAAAAATGTCCACTGCTTTCTCATCTATTTCCCTAAAGTTTAACTTGATGTAGCATAGAAATGAATAGTTTACATTCCCTGCTGCCTTTGACAAATCTGAACTTGAACTTCATGTTGCATTATCAAACATTATTTACGTTCCTCGCTGCATTCTTCAAATCTGGCCTTAAAATTGAGATATTATCTTCCTTAGATTTGGTTTTTCCTTATGACAGGTGTTTGTACTTAATCAGCTTAAAGATTTGGAGATAAGGTTTTCTAGAGAAAATTTTCTTTCCCTTGGTTTTGCTTCTTCCTCAATTTATTGTTGTTTTCACCCTTAACCTAGGGGGCTATTTATAGGCATATAAAGGTGGTTTGGTTAAAAAAAACCACATGTGATAATTATCACTTAATTATCTCTTATATTTATCTTAAGAAATAATTATAATTACAATTATCAATTTTAATTATCTATGTAAGATAATTGACTAAAAAATTTCTAGAAGCTTTTAGAAATTTTTCCATGTGCACCACTCCATCTTTTGGGTTTCAGATGTTTAAAATCGATTTAAGGAAAATGGGTTCTAGTACAAATAGCATAATGAGTTTTCAACCAAGGCCTTTGGTTGTATATTTTAGGCTTCAAAAATTATGCTTATTGGACCTAGAATCTCCAAATTCAGTGGACTTTTGAATTTTGGACATCAATTTTAAAATGGGATACAGACAATTTAATTTTGGCTCAATTTATTTTTAACCCATTTAAATTTTGATGTCTACAAATGCCCTTTCAAGATTATTTATTTATACATGCTTTGTGCTGTAATGAATAAAATAATCTTGATTGATCTTTTTTATTTTCAAGCAACCTGTACACTGGGATAGGTTTCTTCTATTCCATCTGAGCAATTATCCATGTAGCAATGAGACCAACTTTGCATGAACTTCAATCTTGCTTAGTTCCTTGTTTGTAGGTATTATACTTGCCTATAATTCTCTAATGAGCTATTTAACCAAATTACTTAAGACTTTAACTTGTTTGAAATTGTGCATGTTGCAAGTTCATTGGATTGTGGTCATGAATGATGAACTTTTGTTGAATTACAAGACTAACAACAATTTGGAATTTGCCACTCTTCGTGAAGGGAACAAGACTACACTGCAAGCTATTCGCAATTGAACTTTGTTTTACACCATTCAAATTTTTTATCTTCGAAATAGACTTGGACTCAAACCATTTTTTTTACAAATTGAAGTCTTAACCGATGCCATTCATAACAAAAATCTTAATTCTATGCTTTTACATTTTTGTTGGATGCAACTTAAACATATTGAATTGCTGAAACACATCAATTGCCAAGTGGGTGAGATGTCATGCACATTAATTTTTTTTTTCATTTACATTTTTTATTAATTATAAGATTTAAAAGTAGGCATGTGGAAATTATTTTGAATAGAAACATGTCTTGAGTCATGAGACATGACTTTTTGCTAATGCATTCTTCATTATTATCCACATGTAGGTGAAGCAGCAAATTTGTCATCAAGAGCCATCATCCACACTTCAACAAGCTGGTAAGGAACATGCTTTGACAACTGTATTTGATCTTTTTTTTTATATTTTCTTTTACATTTGAAAATGCTGGAGCTCATCATCGTTTTTCTTTTAGAATTTGTTGTAGTTGCACATCAATAGAGTATTACTTGTGTTTCTAAGGTTAGCCAAAACATCTTACAACATCAACAAACTTTTGCACTATGAGTGTTGATTTATAAAAATATCATATGCAATGTCTAGTTGTTGATACCTTTTGTCTACTTTTATTATTGTGTTGGAAGAACTAACAAGCTTGCTCAACTTCTTCTTTTTTATTTTCCAAGATTTCTTTGTTTACTTATGTTCGTGGCTTCCAGTTGCTATGGGGAACCACGAGCTTAGGCATTGATCATCTCTGGACTTTAATTCTAAATTTTTTTTATCTTTTTGCATTCCAAAGGTGTAGATGAGCCTTTTAGGTTTTAAGGTGTATCTTTTCAACCTTATCTTGGGCCTCTTTTGCACGGATCGCCAAAGTCCTTTTGCTACGGAGTAATTGTAGTTGCTTTTGCTACTACATTAGTCTTCTTTTTTGGGTGGGCTACTTAATCACAAGATGACTAGCCCAATTGTGTACTCAAAAGGTGTGCCAGCTTCAAAACATTTGAAAATTGATTAGATTATTGAGTCTGAGGATGGTAAATATCTCATAGTTGCGACGGCCATTGTAAAGCTTCATTTTGGGGGAGATGCCAGTCCATTTAAGCTTCTTGTTCACTACACGTCTATTGGTTCCTATGCCATGAAGTACATAAAATTAAGGGATCAGAAATGTTTAGGCTTCATGAGTATCCTTTGGAGAAAATGTGGTTCCCGGAGATGTCATCTTACCTAATCGTTGATCGTCTTTGTGCTTTCCACTGTCCATATGCATGTTCATGATATTTTGAGGCCCCTCATCGTAGAGCTTATTTCCCATCCTTAACTAAAATGGGCCTCTTTGTTTGATTCAAGGGGTGAGATTTAATATTTACATGGTTACAAGGAATAGATTATCGACAAATATGGCTTTCTATAGGTGAATGAGCTTAATGAATTAGCATCCATTAACATTTAGCTTTAAAGCTTCAACTAGTTCACGAATAAGCAACTTTTCTGAAATTTCAACCACCATATCTTTGATCGGTGTTTCAAATTTGTAGCTTGGCATCAAAGCTTTATACTTACAACTTCTTACTTCAAAAATTGATGAATTTTAGCTTTTCCTCTTTTAAAGTTCTCACTTTGTAGACATTGGCACCAACCTTGAAAAGAATACCTAAGTTTATGACAAAGGATTTTTCTTTGTTGATTTAACTGTCCATAGTTTATACTCACACAGGCCAAGAGTATTAAAATTTTCCTTTTGAGGATTTCACCATTCACAGTTTATACTTGTGCAAGCCAGGAGTATTACATTGTTTTTGTTAAGATCTTACCATACACAGTTTATACTCACACAGGCTAAGAGTATTATATTTTTTTGAGATTTTACCATACATAGTTTATACTCGTGCAGGCCAAAAGCATTACTTTTTTTTTAATTTTTTTTGTTTTGTCATATAATTTAGGCTCTTATGACAAGGAGCATGCCCTTGAGTCTTCATGCAATGAACTTCTTCTGGTACTTTCCGTTGATGGGTCCGGTTCTTAGGTCATCTTTGTCTACTATCTTGTAAGCACCATTGATATAGACTTCAGTCACCATGTTCGGGCCATCCCACTTTGACATGAACTTTCCTTCAGCAGGTATCATGATGATTGGCCTCCTAATGACTAACAATAGGTCACCAACTTAAAACATCATCGGGTGCACCTTCTTATTGAAAGCTTTTGCCTTGCAAGCTTGATAAAACTATAATCGTTGTAGAGCCTCAAGTCTCTTCTCATCTAATGCATCCAACTCCTTTAAACACAACTTGGTATTCTACTCATTGATTAATCTTTCTTGCAAAGCTATCTTCAAGGAAGGGATTTGACACTTTAATGGGAGAACTGCTTCTATGCCATAAACCAAGGAATACAAAATTGCTTGTGTAAGGGTTCGATATGGACAAAATGCTTTTCTAGCTTTCTTATGTCATGCTCTCTTTGATCCCGAGATGACCTTTTTCAAAAGGTTGCATATCATCTTGTTGAAGGCTTTGAGTAGTTCATTTGCTGTAACATTACACATAGATGAGTTGTGCTAGATAAACTTAAACTTGGCACAAGGTTTATCAACTTGTTGTAGAATGGTTTTCTTGTCAGAGATGAAGTAATGGGGGACAACATATCGGTAGATGATATTTAGTTTGATGAACTCCACCACATTCTCAATCTTGAGTTCGTTTAATGGAACAACTTCCACCCATTTTGAGAAATAATCTGTGACAACTAAAATGAATAAGTGCCCAGTGGATGGCTTAAGAATGATTGGTCCTACAATGTCTCATCCTCAACCTTCAAAAGGCCAATAAGCCACTGTGGGGTGTAAAGGCTCCAAAGTTTGATGATTGAGGTTGGCATGAAACTAGCAGGCTTGGCATTTCTTCACATAGCTATTACAATCCTTTACCATAGTTGGCCAATAGTACCCTATCCTTTTGATGTGATGGTAAAACTTTTGTCTAGATTGATAAGTTTCACATATTCTAGAATAAGCTTCTTCTCCTATTTGGTAAGCTTCTTCATTACTTAGGCATCTTAGGAGGACTCCTTTAGAATAGGGGTAATAGAGAACTTCCTTGAAGTGGATGAACCCTGGTGCTTTTTGACGAATATTAGCTTGATGACAAGAGTCTTGAGGCAGGTTGTCATGCTCTAAATAACTAAATAGTTGTCTCCAATCCTCTTTTGATTCAATGATAGACACAGTATGACTCCTTCCATCTTCCTTAACCAACATTTTTTGCACTACCATCTTTTTCATACTTTGCCTGAGGCTTTTTGTTCAATTTAATTTGCCAAAATGGCTACTAAGTTGGCTAAGGTATCGACATGCCTATTACCATTGAGTGGCATGATGAATGCTTACTTGTTTTAACTGCTTAAACAAGTATGTTGCATACTTGGTACATCGTATTCTTGGAGATGTCGATTGACCATCAGCGTAGAGTCTCCATAGATCACTAATTCTTGGATTTGCATGTTTATGACTGCTTCCAATCCAATAAGCAATACTTGGTATGCCGCAACATTATTTGAGTACTTCTTGAGTAAGTTGAAGGAGTGCAACATAACTTTATTATAAGGAGAGACAAACACCACACCTACCCCTACTCCACATTCTCGAGGTGCACCATGGAAGAACATATTCCAGGATGAAACAACTTGTGCAAAGAACCTTTTTATCTGGTAGATCTTCTGAGAGTTCCCATTCTATCGATATTGGATGATCAGCCAAGGATTCTACTAATGCTTACTCTTTGATTGCCTTTTGTGGGAAAAATACTATGCCAATCTCAGATAAAAGAAAAGGTCATTTAGCCAATCTTTCATAAAGCACCATTCTTAACATTAAGTATTTCAATAAATTAACCTTTGATGCAAGATGGACTATGTGGGCTAGCATGTAATTTCTTAGCTTCTTTGCAGCAAAGATTAGTGCAAGTTAGATCTTGTTGATAGGGGAATAGTTAGCCTTTCTAGTCTTTTCTTCCTTCCTTTGAAAAGAGTTACATGAAATGTAACTCCAATACCTTGTAATTTGAATTTCCAAGTCCTGAGCCCTTGTTGCAAGCTCTTCGAATGAGTGTGGCATATTTCCCTTCAGGCTATAGAGAATTCCTTAATGCATCCTTTGTGTGCATATGTTGATGAAGGAGGTTATACTTACCCGTTCCTTACAATTAAGGATGTTGACTATTTATTTCTTTATGTACTCTGTTAGTGGCTCGTTTCTCCTTTGTTTGACTACTGCCAACTCTAGGAGGCTGACCATCCTTCTCATGCTATAGAAGCATGACAAAACTCCCTTTTAAGTTGGTTCTATCCATCAATGGATCCAACAAGGATAACTTTATACCAGTCAAAAGTAGCTTTTTTGGGTGATCAAACAAATTGCCTCACCATGAGATCACCGTAGGTCCTAGCATTATTGCATGTTTTAATAAACTGGGCCACATGTTGCTTTGGGTTACCTTTGCCATCAAATTGTTAGAACTTTAGTGGTTGATAGCCCAACGGCATCCACAACTCATTGATCTTTCTCAAGTATAACTTTTCATACACCAAGAATGATTTGGAGCCACTCTAGATTGAGCTCAAATAGTATTCATGATCATGTGGTTCAATTGTTGCATAGATGACAAGGCCATAGTCATTTGGATTGTGTTGTTCAAGGTATTTTACAAGATTGCACGATCATGTTGGCTTTGCTTTTTTTGCTTTCCCATTTTATTAAGCTTTTCAGTAGTAGGATCAATAATTAGCTTTGTACCGCTTGTAGTTGCTTCCCTAGGAAAATTTTGAGCTTTTAACTTGCTCATCAACAATGCTATCTAAGCATCTTCCTTTTAAAGTTTGGTTGTTAGTCTTTTAATAATGAGTGCCTTTTGTTTGAGATGATCTTCAGAATTTTCAAAATTTGCAACCAAGGATAGCTACTTTGACTCTGAGGATAATGAGTAATTTGCCCACCTTTTTCATAGGAATATCATAGATCCTAATCTAGACTCTTTATTTATTGTCACTTTCTTTAGTGATGTCTTGGAAGATAAGTACGTCATCGTCTTCTTGACAGAAACTTTTACTTCTTGGTTCCTACGTGAGTGGATGTAGTGATTTGAATTATTAGATTTTGCCTTTATTGGTTAAACTTCTTGCTTTTCCACTGCAGGTCTTTCTTTCTTACCTTTGCTGGAGAATTGTTTTAGTAGAAATGCCAATAGAGATCCTTTAGCACAAGCTTTTGCACGAGTAACCAGTGTGACTTCCTTTTCCATTGTTACAAAATTTCCGATGTTGACAGTTGCAATTGGGCATTCATGATCTTCATTTAGGTTTGTTCAAAGCTTCCTTAATGTGAGAGATGAGAGCTAAAAAATGTTTCCAATGGAGTTACAAAAAATTTGCATGCATAAATTTCATATGTAAAAATTACACATTAAAATTAATTGCAGTACAAATTAAAAAATCAAAATTTGAATAGAGATTTTGGGTTATTGATTCTCTAGCATGCTTTTCAAGTGCACAATCCTCTAATTAACACTTCAAGCTTTTGATGGAGATGGAAACAGCTTCTTTAGGAACACAAACTCCGGATCTTATCTTGCATGAATGCAAACCAGCGTTCTTTTCACTTTCTTCGATTTGGGACTTTTCATCATACTCCTTAGACCTAAGGGCTTTCAACAATGTCCTCCATTTTCTCCCCATTTTCCTTAGAGTTTGACTTGATGCAACACAAAATGAATCCTTCACGTTCCTTGCTGCCTCTACCAAATCTAAACTTGAATTTAATATAGCACATTTACACATTCTTCATGTTCTTTGCTGTATTCTTCAAATCTAGCCTTGAAACTAAGATTTAACCTTCCTTAGATTTGATTTCTCCTTATGTCTGGTGTTTGTGCTTAATCGGCTTGAAGAATTGGAGAGATTTTTTTATAAAGAAATTTCACTTTTCCTTGGTTATGCTTCTCCTCCAATTTATTGTTCTTTTCGCCTTTAGCCTAAAGGGGCTGTTTGTAGAATAGAGGAGGTGGCAATTATTATTTAGTTATCTTTTATGTTTATCTTAAGTAATAATTATAATGATAATTATCAATTTTAACTATCTAAGAAATATAATTATTAAAAACTTTTAAAAGCTTTTAGAAATTTTGTCCATGTGCGGCATTCCAACTTTTGGGTTTTGCATTTTTTAAATCCATTTTGGGAAAATGGGTTCTGATCCAAATAACATAACAAGTTTTCATTCAGTGCCTTCGATTGTGTATTTTGGGCTTCAAAAAATAGGCTTCTTGGACTTGTAATCTCCAAATTCAATCGAATTTTGAATTGTCAACATTAATTTTGAAATGGGCTAGCCAATTTAAATTAGATTTAATTTATTTTCAACCCAATCAAATTTTGATTTCTACAAATAGCCCTTCAAAATTATTTATTTATACACATTTTGTGGTGTAACAAACAAAATAATCTTGATTGATATATTTTTTTGTTTGAGCAACCTTTACACTAGAACAGGTATCTTTTATTCTATCTGAGCAATTATTCATGTGGCAATGAGACCAACTTTGCATGAACTTCAATTTTGCTTAGTTCCTTGTTCGTAGGTGTTGCACTTGCCCATAATTCTTGATGAGGCATGTAACCAAGTTGCTTAAGACTTTAACTTGTTTTAAATTGTGCACATGGCAAGGCAATTGGATTGTGATCCTCAATGATGACTTGAGGTTTTGTTGAATTACAAGGGCAGCAGTGATTTGGAACTTGCCATTCCTCATAAAGGGAACAAGATTGCGCTATACAAGCTATTCATAATTGAACTTTGTTTTATTCCAATCTTCTGATCTTGCAATTGGACTTGGACTCAAACACTCTCTTTACAAATTAAATCCCTTGATTGATGCCAATTGTTAAAGCAATCTCTATTCTTTGCTTTTACGATTGTGTTGGATGCAACTTGGACATATTAAATTGCTGAAGCACATCAATTGTTAGGAGGGTGAGATACCATGAACATCAATTTTTTTTCATTTAAATCCTTTTTTTTCATTTGTAGGAATTGAAACTATGCATGTGGAAATTATTTTTGAATTCCAATGTGTCTTGAATCATGAGATAAGACTTTTTGCTAACGCATTCTTCATTATTTCCGCATGTAGGTGAAATGGAAAATTTTTCATCAAAAAGCCACCATCCTACACTTAAACAGGTTGGTGTCGAGCTTGCTTTGGCACATATATTAGATCCCCTTTTTATATTTTTTTTTACATTTGAAATTGTTGGAGCTCATCACCAATTTTTTTTGGAATTTATTGCAGTTCCACACTGGTGAAGCATTACTTGTTGTTTTGAGGTTGGCCGAAGCATCTTACAACATCAACAAACTTCTATACTGTGACTGTTGATTAAGAAAAAATATTGTAGTCAATGTCCAAGTTCCGATGCCGTTTGTGTACTTTTATTATTAAGTAGGAAGAACTAACAAGCTTACTCAATTTCTTCTCCTTTTTTTTTTACAAGACTTCTTGGTTTGCTTGACGTCATGACTCCCAAGTACTATAGGGAACCAAGGGCTTAGGCATTCATTGTCTTTGGATTTTGATACTAAAATTTTTTATCTTTCTGGATGCCGAGGGTGTGGATGGACCTTTTAGGTTTTCAAACATCTTTTCAACCTTATCTTTGTGCTTTTTTTGAGATTTTGGATCATGGACTGCCTAAATCCTTTTGCCATAAAGCAATCATCGTTGTTTTTGTTATTACATCAGGCTTTTTTGTGTGACTGGGATACTTCATTGCATGATGATTGAACCAAATATGGACTTAGCAGTTTTGCTTGTTTCCAAGTATTTTATGGTTGATTGGATTGTTGAGTCTAAAGATGATAAATACCCTATACTTCTGAAGGCCTTTATAAAGCTTTATTTTGGAAGAGATGTCAGTCCATTTAAGCTTGTCGTTTACTACCCGTTCGTTGGTTCCTATGCCACTGAGCACCTGGAATTAAAGAATCATAAATGTCGAGACTTCATAAGTATCCCTTAGAGAAAGATATGGTTCCCGGAAATGTTATTTTACCTGAACGTCGATTGTCTTTGTGCTTTCCATTGTCTATATGAATGTTCATGATATCTTAAGGCCGCATCTTGCAGAGTTTATTTCCTGTCCTCAACTGTAATGGGCCTTTTTGCTTGACTCAAAGAGTAAGATTTAATATTTGTATGGTTTTAAGGGATGGACTATTGACATATGTGGCATGTTATAGGTGATGGGCTTAATGACTTCGCTTCCATTGGCATTCAGCTTTTGAGCTTCAACTAGTGCACAGACATGCAAGTTTTTTGAAGTTTCAACCTCCACATCTTTGATCAGTGTTCCAAATTTGTAGCCTGGCATCAAAGCTTTATACTTACAACTTTTCATTTTAAAAGCTAAAAGTTTTCAGCTTTTCCTCTTTTAAAGTTCTTACCTTGTAGAAATTGGCATGAACCTTGAAAAGAATACTTGAGTTCTTGACAAAGGATTTTTCTTTGTTGATTTAATCGTTCATAGCTTATACTCATGTGGGCTAGGAGCATTATATTTATTTTAAGGATCTTGTTTGTATACAGTTTATACTTGTGCGGACTAGGAGTATTACATTTTTTTTTTTTAGGATTTCACCATTCATGGTTTATACTTGTGTAGGCCAAGATTATTACAGTTTTTTTTCTTGATTTTTCCATACATTGTTTATACTCATGGAGGCCAAGAGTATTACATTTTTTTTTAGATTTTTCCATACACAGTTTATACTCATGTGGGCTAGGAGTATTATATTTTTTTTTGTTTTTTTTGTTGTCATATAGTTTAGGATACAAAGAGCATGACATCGAGTCTTCATGCGTAAAACTTCTTTAGGAACTTTTTGCTGATGGGGATGATTCTTAGCCCATCTTTGTCTACTACCTTATAGGCATAATTGGTGTAGACTTTAGTCACCACATACAGGCCATCCCATTTCAACACGAACTTTCCTCCAACGTGATTTGCCATGATGATTGGTTTCTTAATAGCTAACACCAGGCCTCCACCTTAAAACATCCTTAGGTGCACCTTATTGCTGAAAGCTTTTACCATGCGAGCTTGATAACACTCTAATCATTGTTGAGCTTTAAGTTTCTTCCCGTCTATCATGTCCAACTCCTCCAATTGTAACTTGGTGTTCTCCATGTTGGTTAATCCTTTTTGCAGAGCTATCCTCAAGTAAGGGATTTGACACTAGCAAGATGACTACTTTTACATCATAAATGAAGGAATATGAAGTTGCTTATGTAGGGGTCCAATGTGTCGTTTGAAATTTTCAAAGTGCTTCTTCAACTTTCTCATGTCAATCTCTCTTTGAACCCAAGACAACTTTTTTCAAAAGGTTGCATAGCGTTGTGTTGAAGCCTTCGACTAATCCATTTGCTATAACATTATACATAGATAAGCTGTGTTGGACAAACTTGAACTTGGCCTAAAGTTTATCCATTGACTTGTTGTAGAATGGCTTTTCATTGTTGGTGATGATGTAGTAGGGGACATCACATCAACAAATGATGTTTACTTTGATGAACTCCACCATATTCTTCTTCTTGACTTCCATCAATGGAACATCTTTTAACCATTTTGAGAAAGAATCTATGGTAACTAAGATGAATGAGTGCCTAATGGATGACTCAAGACTGATTGGTCCCACAATGCCAAGTCCCCAAGCATTGAATAGCCAAGAAACCACATGGGGTGTAATGGCTCTAAAGGTTGATGAATGAGATTGGCCTAAAATTGACAAGCTTGACATTTCTTGGCATAGCTAATGCAATCCTTTACCTTGGTTGGCTAATAGTACCCTATCCTTTTGATGTGATTGTAATGTTTTGGTCCAAACTGATAGACTTTACAAAATCTAAACTGAGTTTTTTTTACTACTTGGCTAGCTTCTTCATCACTTAGGCACCTGAAGAGGACCCTTTTAGTAAAAGGGTGATAGAGAACTTCCTTGAAGTGGATAAATCTTGGTGCTTTTTAATGAATATCAACTCGATGATTAGGGCCTTTTATCAGGTTGTCAAGTTCACAGTAAGTAATTAATGGTTGCCTCTAATCTTATTTTGGTTCAATGATGGAGACAGTATAGTTGCTCCCATCTTCCGTAACTAACATTTGTGGCATTACCCATCTTTGGTATACTTGGACCGAGGCTTCTTGTTTAGTTGAATTTTCCAAAATGACTACTAAGTTGACTAAGGCATCAACATGCCTATTGTGCTCTTGAGTGGCATAATGATTACTTACTTGATCTAACTGCTCATACTTAAAGTAAGGTAGTAGCTTACGTTTTTGGACATTTGTATTCTTAGAAACGTTTGTTGACCACTAACTTATAGTCTCCAAAGACCTTCAATTCTTAGATTCCCATGTCTATGACCGCTTCCAATCTAATTGTCAAAGCTTGGTACTCCGCAACTTTATTTGAGCACTTGTCGATTAAGTTAATGAAGTATGGCACAACTTCATTATAGGGAGAAATAAACACTCCACCTGCCCTTGCTCCTATTCTTAGGATGCACCATTGAAGAACATTTTCCAAGACAGAACAACTTGTGCAAAAAGAACTTCTTCATCTGATAAATCTTTTAGGAGTTCATATTCTTCCTATATTGGATGATTGCCTAAGAAGTTTGCCAATACATGCCCTTTGAATGCCTTTTGTAGGATGAATACTATGTTTACCTCGGATAAAAGGAGAGCTCATTTAGCCAATCTTCCAAAAAGCGCGGGTCTTGACATTAAATACTTCAATGGATTAGTTGACATAAGATGAACTATGTGCTAGCATGTAATGTCTTAGTTTTTTTGCAACAAAGATCAATGCAAGGCAGTTCTTCTTGATAGTGGAATAGTTAGCCTCTACCCCACTATCCTTTGACTCAAGTAGTAGAGTGCATTCTTCTTTCTCTCATCATTTTGTCGTGTGAAAAGTGCCTTTAAGGACTGTTCTTGGTCAACTATGTACAACATTATCAGCTTTCCATGAGTAGATGAAAAAGGTAATCCTTTATACTTTGGAATTCATTTCTGCAGGTGTCATCCTAGATAAAATGCATATCATTTTTTAGGAGCCTACTAAATGGGTGGCAACGTATTGTTGGGTTCGAGACAAACCACCTTATGTATGCTAATCTTCCTTGCAGGCTTTCAAGCTCATGCGTGTTACTTGGTTCAGGCAATTTCAAGATTGCATTTATCTTTGATCAGTCCACCTTAACGCCACGATGATGGACGATGAATCCTAAGAACTTTCCAGAAGTAATGCAAAAAGCACATGTGAGAGGATTCTTCTTTAGTTAGTATTTGCAAAGTTAATGAAAGACATCATGTAAGTCTTTTAGGTGTTCTGACCTACTATTCATTTTCACCACCAAGTCATTGATGTAGCATTCTACTTTTTGTGCAAAATGTCACCAAAGATTCCTTGCATCATTTATTGGTATGTTTTACCAAAATTTTTTAGTCCAAAAAGCATGAATTTGTAACAATAGATCCTTAAAGGTTTGAATTTGTAAAAGTAAATCCCTTTCAAAGTATGAAAGGCTGTAAGATACTCATATTTTTTATCCATATGGATTTGGTTGTAACGAGAAAAATCATCCATGAAAATCAAACCTTCATGCCCCGTTGTTGTATTAACCATCAATTCTATTATGGGCAAGGGAATGTTATCCTTTGGGCAAGCTTGGTTCAATTCCTGAAAATCTATGCAAATTCTCATTTTTCCATTCTTCTTCCTTACCACCATAATATTTGAAATCCATGTAAGCTACTTGAATTCTTGAATGAAACCAGCATCAATAAGCTTGTCCACCTCAACTTCAATTTCTGGGATAAGCTCTGGCCAAAATCTCTGTTTAACCTACTTGACAGGATGCAAGCCATGATTTATAACAAGGCAATGGATAACACACAAGCCATGCTTTATAATTATTCTTTCATTTCCTTTGTAGATTCATCAGATATAGCCAATTTAGAGAATGAAGATATCAGTAGGACCAAGTCTTTTTCTAGCACTTTAGCATATTCCATAGAGAAGCAAGCTTTGGTACTTTATGGATGGTTTGCTAATTGGGGTATGACACTTTTCAATTTAGGGAGTATTATGGATAAAGCGTTGGGCTTTTTGTCTTGGTTGTCTTCCAAGTACAACTTGGTATTAGAAAAATGAGTTTCCTTAACACCAAAAAGGGCAGTTTCTGTCAGGATATGCTTTATACTTACATTGCTATCAACATACTTAAAGCATTGGTGCCAAGTTAATGGTGCGACTCCATTGTCATGCATCCAAGTTCATCCAAGCAGCAACTCATAAAAACTACTTGCATTGATTACATAAAACAAGGTAGTGGTCTTCAATTCTCTTATATCTATTGGAAGTTGGACTTTCCTTACAGTGCGTTCCACCTTTTGGTTGAAGCCTTGGATGATCAACTTGCTACTTGAAAGATCCTTTGTCGATAATGTAACCTTTTTCATGGTTTGAATAGGCATAATCTTCATAGTGAAGCCACCATTAATCAAGATCCTCCCAACTTGATGTTCATAAATATATCAGTTCACTTAAAGAGGCTGATTATGTTGGCAATGACCCAACTTCAAATCTTTTTCATCAAAAGAGATGATAGCCATGCAAGTGACGTTCTTATCATTTTCTTTTTCGTGAAACACCTTTTTCATACCTCCTAGGTCAATGAGCAGTTGAAGTAAAGCTAAACGAACGTCTTGTAGTAGCTTAAGGACTTAATTCATAGTCATGGTCCTAGGTAAATCTTTGAGTTTGGAGATGATGTTAACCTTAATCATATCAACTTTCTTTCTAATGCCCGCTTAACCAAGTCTTTTTTTGCTACTACTTGGTTTCCTATCTCCATGAATGCCTAGGGTATTTACTTCCACATTATGTTTTGTAAAGTATAATTTTGGCAAGTACTGAAGTAGTGTCACAAAGCTCTTAACCACCTGTGATGGTTCTACATCCATCAGATGCGGTGGTCTCCAGACTTTCCTAAGCATTCGAGGATGTATCTTTGTGTGATCACACTTGTTCATTCTTTCCTGCTCTCTGTCTTTTGGAGCTTCTAGTGAGTAATTGTGTGGTGGCTGATTCTTCTTTTGTCTTCGGCCTCCACCATTGTCCATTCATTATTTTGCTCATCCAATAAACTCGAACTTGTTAGATATCCCCATCCAGTTGGCTTTTTGGCTCGGTAACTTGTCGGGTCAAACACTCTTGAAGGACTTGGGATGCTTACCTTTCTTGTCCAAACATATTTTTCTTTCTTGCTTATGAATATTGACCATTTGATATCAACTTCATTTTCCAACTCAGATGAGGATTCCTATGTATCTAAGTCATCAACCATGACTTTATATAAGCCTAAGGTGTTCGGGTCCTTAAAGTATTTTGGCATCTCGAAGTACGTGTAAACAGTCGTCACCTCCCCATCTACCGTAAATTTCACTAATACAACATCTTTTAGACCATGTGTGGATACTTCAAGTATCTTTTCCTCTTCTCTAAATTCTTGAGTAAAGATCTTGGCTTAACCTTCAAGTTTTTCCATGAAGTTTCATGAGATCTTTTCAAAGCCTATCTTGGCAACATTTGCAACCAATGGCTCTTCAAGATCATCAAAATTGATATGTCTTTCCTTTTCCATGCACACTATTAGATCCTTTAACATGAATCATTTCTTGACAAGATGGCCAACAATATGATGGTATCAACAATACTTTCTAGCAACCGATCCAAGATTGTCGGCACATCAGAATCTACAAATGGATATTGTTTAGCTTCAACTCCTTGAGTCCCATCCTTTTCTTCATGCCCGATTGGTTTTTACAGACTTGGTACCAAGACTTGAGCTTCCTTCCAAGATCTTCACTTGAGTTGTAGCCATAGCAATGGTCTTCTTCAACTGCCCAGTCTTTTCTTCCTTATCTTTCTTGTCATTCTTCATTTAAGATGAGTTGCTTAGAACATAGCTCTTATGTATTATAATTTAAATCTCTAAGTCGTGGCCCTTGTTACAAGCTTTTCGACCGAGTATGACATATTTCCCTTCAAGCTGTAAAAGATTCCCTAATGCTTCCCTTGCGTGCACATGTCGATGGAGGTAGCTTCACGTATCATTTTCTTATAGTTGAGGATGTTGGCTCTCCATTACACTACGTACTCTGCCATTAGCTCGCCCTTTCTTTGTTTAATTGTTGCCAACTTCGAGAGGCTGATTGTCCTTTTCATGCTATAGTAGCATGACAATAACTCCCTTTGGTCCCATCTATCAATAGATCAAGCAAGGATATCCATTCAATAGTCAAAAGCAGCTCCTTTCAGTGATCAAACAAATTACTTCACCATGACATCATCGTAAGTCCCAGCATTGTTTCAAGTTTTCATTAAGTGAGCCACTTGATGCTTTGGGTTGCCTTTGCCATTAAATTGTTGCAGCTTTGATGGTTGAAAGCCCAACAACATCCTCAACTCATCGATCCTTCCTAAATATGACTTTGCGTGGTGCCATTCTAGATTGAGCTTGAATAGTATCCATGAATCATGTGTTGTTATTTTTACATAGATAATGAGACAACAAACATTTGCGTTGTGTCATTTAAGGCATTTCGCAAGACCACACGATCATGTTCACTTTGCTTTTGTTATTTTTCCATGTTTTTAAGCTTTTTGGCAATAGGATCAACAATCGGCTTCATGCTCCTCGTAGTTGCTTCCCCAAGAAAATTTTGAATTTCCAACTTGCTCATCAACAATGCTATATGAGCATCTTTCTCTTCAAGTTTGGTTGTCAGTGTTTCAATAGATAATGCCATTTGTTTGAGACAATCTTTAGAATTTCCAAAATCTGCAACCAAGTCTAGCAACTTTGACTCTGACAATAAGGAGAAATTTGTCCACTTTTTCCTTGGGAAAGTCACAAACCACAATCTAAACTCTTCACTTATGGTGGCCTTTTCAGCGATGCTTAAAAGATAAGTGAGTCCTCATCTTCTCAGCAGAAACTAATTGCTTCTTGGTTTCTGCTTGAGTGGATGGAGTGACTTGAATGATTAGATCTTGCCTTTGTCGATTGAACTTCATGTTTTTCCATAGCAACTCCTAGTTTATTGCCTTTATGGGAGAATTGTTTTAGTGGAGATGCCAATTAAGATCCTTCAACACCAGCTTTTGCACAAATGACTGGTGTGACTTTCTCTTCCATTGTCACAAATTTCCCAATGTTGACAACAACATTTCAGGCTTCCATGATCTTTATTTGGGTTTGTTCAAAGCTTTCTCAATGTGAGAGATGAGAGATAGATAATGTTCCCAATTAAGTCACTAGAAATTTGTGTGCATAAATTTCATATGCAAAAATTACACCTTGAAATTAATTGTAGAACAAATTATAAAATTGAAATTTGAGCTGAGATTCTAAGGGATCAATTCTCTAGTATGCTTCTTATATTCACAGTCCTCTGATTAACAATTTGAGCTTTTAGTGGAGTGGCGAATAGTCTTGTCAAGAACACAAACTCCAAAATTTGTCTTGTGTGAATGCGAATCGATGTTTCTCTCCACTTATCTTGATTTAGGACTTTTCATTGTACTCCTTAGACTTTTGGGCTTCTAGCAATGTCTGCCACTTTCATGTTGCTTTCCTTGGAATTTGACATGATGCAACATAGAAACAAATTCTTCACTTTCGCTACCGTCTCAGTTGGATCTGAACTTGAACTTGATGCTGCACCATCACATGTTCTTTGCATTCCTTACTACATGCTTCAAATCTAGCCTTAAAACTGAGATTTGATATTCCTTAGATTTGATTTTTCCGCACACTAGGTATTTGTGCTTGATCAGCTTAAAGAGTTAGAGGGAGCCTTTTGTAAAGAAATTTCTTTTCACCTTCGTTTTACTTTTTCTCCAATTTATTGTTGTTTTCAATCTTAGGTTAGTGGGTTATTTACAATCGTACAGAGGAGGTGGTTTGGTTCAAGGAAACCACATGTAACACTTATCACTTAATTATCTCTTATATTTATCTTAAAAAATAATTATAATGATAATTATCAATTTTAATTATCTAAGAAAGATAATTGATTAAAAAATTTCTAGAAACTTCTAGAGATTTTGTGCATGTGTGCCACTCCATCTTTCAGTGTTTCGAATTTTTGAAATCCATTTTGGGAAAATGGGTTTTGGTCTAAAGAGCATAATGAGTATTCATTCAAGACCTTCGATTGTGCATTTTGAGCTTAAAAAATTAGGGTTCGTAGACCTGTAATCTCCAAATTCAATGGGCTTTTGAATTTTGGATATTGATTTTGAAATAGGCTAGACAATTTAAATTTGGTTTAATTTAATTTAACCCAATTAAATTTTGATGTCTACAAGCCCACCCTTGAAGCTTGGGGCGACTACTTAGGTGATGAAAACTAGTCCTCTTGGATATCTGGTTTCTCAGAGCCAGGTTCTAGGAACCTGCCCATCGCCTTTGTTCATGGAGGTGAAAGAGATTTTGCATGTGATCTCCTTTGCAAGCTCCTAAAGTCTCCCTTGTATCACTGTCATGTCTGATTGTTCTCAAGCCTTAGCTCAGATCGCAGGATTCCCCCTTTATTGATGGAATTGGAGGCAATGGTGAGGCAAATTAACATACTCCTCATTCAGGCGAGCCACGATCCTAATGGTTAAAAGATAGACTATTAACTTTGCTCACTTGTTGACTTCTCAGGTGCTCAAATGTCATCTATCATATATTTCTTGTTTTTTGTTCCTCTCTATGTACCAAAAAAAAAATAGTAGAGCTTATGATGATTGACTAACAAAAAAATAAAAAAAAATTGAGTAACATTGAAATAAATGTTAAATTCAATTCTTAACTTAACAAGGAGATTAAACATACACTGTATAAATGAATTAGCATATGGCTTAGTTGTCTTCTTTCCACAAAGACCTAGCTTTTGTAGCCAAGTTTGTGTGTAATAAAAAGTGTTAAGTACATAAGCAAGTGTAAGTAGTGGCAAATTCATTTTTGTCCACTATTCCAAAATCAAATTTTCTATTGTTTCGTACAAATCATGACCACTCAGCAAAACTTCTTCAATATAACCTACCATATCTTCCATTCTTTGATACACCTCCCCAACAACTACTTTATCAAAATCACAAAAGCAAAATTATTAACTAAATTGATTTTGTGATATATAAAATGAATTTTACCTGTCCCCAAAACTCGTCATCCAATACCACTTTCTTAACTTGATCATATTTTAAATTTGATCTAAAACTTTTTTTTTTTTAAGTTCTTCCTACTCCTCATTCAAAACCATAGATATCAAAGAATGTTTTGCTCAAAACAGGCAATCCAATAATGATGGCTAGATCAAGTTTTCTTCACCTGAATAACGTTTAATGCAAAAAAAGTTCTCAAGATATGTAGCACAAAAGTATGATTTTTATATAGTTCACCACTCATTTTGCCTTCTCATAATAATCACTAAACAATGATAAGCCTAGGTGAAATGATTTGGATAGAACTTTCATAAGAAGACTAAGAGTATGTGCCATACAACCAAACCAAAGAATATGAGGATGCCTATTTTGAATAATATCTCCAATGCCTTATAGTTAGAAATATTATCTTTCAAAACTTGTATGACACTGTATGTTCCACAATTTCAATGGCCTTAAGTAAAATTCCAACAATAAATTGTACATTTTTCTTTTCACCAAAAAAATCAACAACATTTAAAAGTATAGCCCTCCCTCTATAAATAGCCAAACCATTTATCAAAGATTGGATTTTAATATTGTACCAACCATCTAACACTATTGAAACTCCATACGTAGGCCATTGTTCCTTAATAGGAATTAAAACTAGATCAATTTTTGTTCTTTCTCTATCAAGTAATATGGTCCTAATTTTTTCAAAACTAAATGGCTTATATCCTTTAGGAGCTTCATTTATTGCTCTCATAACATCAACCCACAATAGAGATCAAGTAGTATTAAGGGGATTCCAGAACCATGGAAATACCAAGCAATTATACTACCAGTTTCTTCTCCAGAAGATAACATGAACAACTCCCTAATATTATTTATCCCATGTTCACATGCCTTTTTTGTATCATGTGCCGATGGAACAACTGGTAGAATAAGGAGAAGGGTCTTTCCATTATTCCTAAATAGTTTTTTGTAGGGTTGAGCAAAATTTTGGTTATATAAAAAAACCGAATAATAAAAAAAATTTAGTTTTTCGACTACCAATTTTTAGTGTAATTTTGATATATGAGTTTGGTCTAATTTTAGGTTTGATTCAATTGAAATTTGTTAATTGAATTAACCTAATTTTTATTCTGCTAATATTTATGTTTAATATTTTAAAAGAATTATGTATGTGATGGATGTTTGCTATGTATGTATATGTATGTGATGTTTGGATTTGGAATTGATTATGGATGTTTGCTATATGATTGGAATATGTTTTTAGATTGTAATATGTGATAGATGTTTGAGATTTGGAATACGTAAGCATACAATTCAATTGTCCTAATTGAAAATCGAATAATCAAATTTTTTTTGGTATTACAGGTTTCTCCTATAATTTGATCTATTTGGTTATTAGTACAGAAGACAAAAAAAATTGAACAAATTTGGTTATTCAGTTTCGGTGAAAACCAAAAACCAGATTGATCACCCCTAGATTTTTTGCCTCCTTGTCCTCTTTTTCCAACTCAGCTTTTTCTTGTTTTGTTACCTTGGCAGAAGTGGCTATTCCTTGAATTCATTATCCAAGTAATAGTAAAATTAAAAGAGCCCTTATACATGAGTATGTTCCTGTATATGGTTTTGCTCTACAACCAAAATTACAAATCTACATATCTTTCTCTTCTCAATGTAAATCACAGACCTTCCCAAAAGTGTAGAGCTCAACTCTTTGCATTGGTCATTAATATCAACAATGTTTGATTGTGAATCACTTATTTCCTTATTGTTATTTTCTTTCATCAAATTTATAATTTCATGGAAAAACTTATTAAAAACAATACACTATAATCAATTAAAGAAAAGCACCCAATTACTTTTACGAAATAAAGGAAAAAGAAATACTACCAATTAACAAAACATGTGATCATCCATAAGAGAAATTATGGTTTTGAATTTTTTTAACCTAGTCTTGTATTTCATAGTTTTGTTTTTTGCTTGTGCTCCGTACCTTTGCTTCATTAGTAAAAAATTTATTTAAAAAAAATAAATAAACAGTATAGCATAGTGCAGGATGAATAAGATAGAAAGCTACTTGTATCAATTTCTTGATTCAAACTTAAGACATAAGAATAATAAAGAACAAAGAACAATGTTAGAAAGACTGAAATAGAAGATAGTAGTCACAACATAGGGCAAGAACGATCAGTAACTACTTGTGCTTTGCCACCATATAAGAAGAATTAGATCAACAATTCAACAAGACTATTAAAGAAACTGAAATAAAAGACAATAGTCACTATATAAGGCAAGAACAATCAACGACTACTTGTGCTTTGCCACCTTAGAAGAAGAATTAGATCAACAATTCAACAAGAAGTTCAATGGGAAGCATTAACTTCACTTACCAATCACCAACACAGCAAATCCGTTTTTCCTATTCTATAACTAGACTTCCAGTTCACAAGAGAGACTAAAATATGTTGCTGCTTTTGTGCAAAGAACCTGTAGACTTCCAAGTTCAAAATTTAGATCACATATATATAATTAGCCCAAAGAAACAACAATATATTTAGAACTTGTCCCTGTTTGGGGCTTTTGGTTTCATTTTAGGGTTTAGACTTTGCCTCTAAATTAAATCACCATGTAAAATTTGCAAGAGAATCTTGTATTAGGATAGAATTCATGGGTTAAACGGAATTCATGACCTGGGAAAAGTTAGAGCATGCTTTCAAAAGAATAGAAACATGAATCTATTGTGCTCTCGGTTTGAAAGTGTGAATTCATGCGCTCAACTCTAGAGTGGCAATAAGATACACGCTTCATGTGACTAAGGTCAAGATTCAGTAATTTATAAATTACTTTCGTTGGGAGCATATCTAGCACTAACTCGGTAAAATTACTTTGGTTTTAACTTAAGCCAACCAACTTATTTTTACTTTTACATCTTTTTTGTCTGAAACCAATTTTATTTGAAAGCCAACATTATGTGAATACAATAATCCATTTTAAAGTAAATTTTCATGATGTTATTAAATTTTTATGAATTTTTTTAATGCCTTAAGCTAAAAAAAATTCAAAAAAATTTAGTAAAATTACAAAAATTATATTTTTAATTGGTTACTATAACTACATAATATTTGCTTTTACTTAAAATTAGTTCCAAATAATAAAGACGTAAAAATAAAAATAAGTCATTTTGAAGTCAATTAACTTAAGTTAAAACAAACTGGTTGTTAATGTGACAAACGTGAAAAAATGATAAAAACATAAGTCTCAATCCCATGTCTTCTTTATCTAATACCCAAGCCTCTAAGTTTTTGAATATATTATTTTCATCATCATCTTCACTCCAACAACCATCTTTAGGGCCTGTATCCATCGTTATCCTCCACCCTCTCCACCATCGACACTACCTCTACTCTTCTACATATCTTGACAATACTCGTTAGGACAAACAGTGATCAAATAGGGTTAGATTGATGTAGGTGAAACTAAATCCAAGGATATTGCAGTTCTAGAATAAAAAATTGATGGCAGCTGCGATGCAAGGTTTCTTAGGGACAATAAAGAATGTGAAAACAATAAGGCCTAGCAATGGGGGTGTGTAGTAAAACACAAGATTTTGACTCATTTGAGTGTTATGAAAGATTTGACTAGTTATGAGTTAAGGAGAAAATGTTCAAGGACTAATTTAAGAGTTATATCATAGAATATTCTCTAAAGTCTAAACATATGGAGTATTTCTATCATTTAATAGCCAGTGGCAAAATTGCCCATAGCAAAAATGTTAATGGTTAATTTGGGCACAAAAATAGTTTAATGGCAAAATTATTCTCACATAAACTTTAGGGGCAAATTTTCTTCTTTTGGATTTCTAACAAGCTTCTTCACAATTCTTTCTTTTCCTCTCAAATAACTTTGTGATAAATCCATCCTTTAAAGATGTTCAAACAAAAGAGAACTTCAATGAAAATGTATAACTAAATCTCCAAGAGATGATGTGGCACTACAAATAGTGCTGGACATTTTTTCTTTGGCCTGAAATTATTTTTTTAGGGTTGATTTTCTTTCGATTTCCTCTTTCAATATTGGTATCTCTAAGCTTTTTTAACAAGTCAACAATAGTAATTTCATTTCGGAATAAAATTCAAAGTCGTTATATGCCTGAGGATGAACAGTTTTGTGATTAGGGATTATATTTAGGTAAATCCAAATGAGGGCTCTAATATGGCTTAAATGTAAACAATAAGTCGCAGGATAAGTCATTTTTTATTCTTTTTTTACAAAAAGAAAAGTAATGACATGGCAAAGCTGACATGATACGTGGTGAATGTTTAGTACCCATCGATTGTATCTGTAGCAAGACTCTTTAGAATTATACCTACTTATTTAGAAGGGCTTTAAACAAAAAATTTTATCACTTTAAGTTCCACTTTTAAATTCCATAGAATTTTGGAATATTTTCTTAAAAATATTCAAACAATGAAATTCCTTACTAGAATTCTAAAATTCCTATTTAAAAGGAAATTCCATTTAAATTCCTTCATCTAAACACAAACTAGGGAGTTTTGCTTCATCTAGGAATAACATTTGAAACTAGTATCAGAGATTAGGATAATTTATAAACAGTTGTGATAGCTTTTCTGAACCACTAATACTAAAAGTTACAATTGGCCAGCTTTTTCAACCTCTAATGCTAAGCAGTGATGATTTTTCCAAACAAAGCCTTTGTCAATTTAATCTTTTATCTTGGTTAGGATTACTGGTAAAGGTAGTTATTTAAGTTGTTTATTTATCTCCTTATGCTTGCTGAAATAGTTTATTTAGTTTTTCCCTTAATTATATAATTTTGTGCATGCTTAATTCTATAATACAATCTTTGAGGAAACAAGACTTGACCTACTAGTATTGGAGCTAACATTGTGCGTTTGTGAGTATGAGCTGAGTTTTAAAACTTCATACATAACAAACTTTCTTGTCAAACATTATGTTTTAGAAAGAACACAATTATTTGTACTTCACTTCCTAAGTTACTAATAAATTTTGAAATGTTTAGATTTACAACTCTTTGAGGCACTTTTTTTATACAAGGGGAGACCAACAGGGAAGCAAAAGATTAAATATTAGACCTCCTAATAACAACTATAACAATTAACTACTAACTCAAAACTTTTGTTGCTAACTTTCAATGCGCCCTAGTACTTGTTAAGGGGAGATAGTGGGATTGCATTATCAAATCAACTGGATAAATGGTACTCCAACTCTGTCATGTACCTTGACATTGACGATTTCTCCAACCAGAAATGCTCTTTGTAAACATCATCCTCATCATTGTTCTCAATCTACAACCACAGAGTTCATCTAATTGAAACTTAGATAAACATTAGAATATAGCCTGCATTTTGTCGCATGTCAATAAATGAATATAGCATTTTATTTTATTACTTACATTGTAGAGAAAAAAGTGCTGAAGAAGAGTTATGAATGGTAAAATTAAAATCAATTAATGACACATTCAAAGCTTTTAAAATTTCAAATGTTTCAAGTTGTTTACAACTAATTCAGAACACATAAAGCATATCGTGTAACACACAAAAAGGCCATAAATATGTCATGATTGGTTAAAATGTATTGCAACAAAGTTTAAGGATGAAGTTGTGATAATATGCACATATTCAGGACCTTTCATGTAATTAGCCCTCATCATGGACATCAAAGGGCACTTGCTGGCAAAGTGACAGAAATGCTTGGTTTCAAAGTGGGGACCAAAAGTGAACATTACACACATAATGATGACCTAAATATAGTTTTCCCATTATCTGCTTTGAATAATCCTTATTAGGCCAACAAAAGAAAAAATGGATTAAGGTTCAAAGTATGGTTACTGTAACTTGCTACATAATATAGAATGAAATGAAAGAGAAGTTAAATGCCACGTAAGAAATTTTGTTAGCTATTTTGCATGTCAAAATTTATTAATAGACATGAGAGCAAGATAAAAAAACAATTTAGACATTTGACATTACTTAAAAAGTTATTTTGCTTGATGTGACCATGACACGTATGTATTCCCTGAAATTTCTTCCATATATTGCGGCAGCCTGCTACCCAGGATCGCTTGGAATTTATGGAAATCCCAAGTTTTTGTTCATTATTGTTGATTTATATGCTTGTGATAAAAAGTAATGCGCGTGACCTAAACTTACTAACCTAGATGCTAACATTAAATAAAATAATGCATGAGTCACTTTGGCAAGGAAAGTTAAGCATAAAATAAAACATTCAAAACATTGGTGGATCCACACTTAAAAACAATTACAAAACTAGCCAAAGCCATAAGCACATTTCCTACAAGCATCAACCCTATGTACATTATTCAATTGTGTACATGAATTACAAACCAAAACATAAAACTAACCAATGTTGCTAAAGGCGTCTAGTACAATTAAGTATTGAAGCATAACCTATTGAGATGACCAAGCTAGACTAATCACCTGAGCTCCACCTCTTAAGTGCCTTTAGCCTTGAACTCCCCTTATGCTTATAGATTAACCACTGCTCAAGGTTAATCCAACATTGTTAGTACATAATGAAACCAAAAAACCAAAAAAATACAAGTTAGCAAGTATAGCCTATACCTGCTCAACTAGCTCAATAACCATCTTGGATTAATGGCCAAACCACAAAAACCTGCACACATAAACTAAAAGATAAAAATCATAGATTTTCAGTAAGCGATCCTCAGGGTACCTACAAAACAAAAACGTGGAGGACATTGGACAATAAATGTCACAAATCTACCGTGAGCTCATAACGGTAACATATGCGCATATATTTGGGTCCCTTGGGACCTTTCCTCATCCTAGTCCTCCTACGAGACTTTGTCTCATGCCTAACAAGTTCTGGCCCCTAACTCGCTCTAGCAAGCCTTGACTTGCCAACTGTGCTTGGTCATCACTTAAGCACATCACAACCTCCCCTTGAATACTATGTGCAGAAGTAATCCAAGTCTACTTCGCAAAGCCAAGTTGGGTGCACTAAGGTCCCATGCTAGTGCCTCAGGATTGGGTCCTGACTAGGCCACTAGTAGTTAGTAACCTTTCACCCTTCCTATGGTGAACCTTCACTAGCATATGCCTAATATAGTTTAGGCGTACTAGGTTCCCACCCTAGTTCCTCGGGGCTTGAGACCTAACTAGGTAACTAGGCATACTAAACCTCTGCCACTAGGTGTACTAGGCTGTCACTTTAGTCCCTCAGGCCTGGCACCCGACTAGCTCACCAAGTGTTACTAAGCCTCCATTTTCCTAGGTGAACCTTGAATGATACTAGCTTAGCACTTATTACACCTCTACGAGTTGGCTATTACTAGGAATCATGCTTTCTCTAAATGCCCCTTGTGTTTTCTAGCACATACTAGGCCTCTTAAAATGCTCTAGTAACTTAGCTTGAGTTTTAAGTTACTACCTACTTAAAGCTCTTGATGTTCCTCCTGATTCCTCAGGGTAGCTTGCACTTACTTGGGTATTAAGCAACCTCCCAAGCCATGCTAAGCTCCTACATTATTCATTCTACACCTCCCATGGGCCTTAGAGCCCACGTTGCGCTCAAAGGTGCTTATGTGCCCCTATTAGCCTCATATTGCCTTCCTTGGCCCTTGGTTGTTTTCCTCAAAATCCTGTAGTTCTTGTGGCTCTTAAACCAATTTAAGGTCATTGAAATACTAATCCAAATCATCTTTTCAAACTATAGCAAGTTGTGCCATAAGTTGCCCACAGTAACCATGCCTTAGTGCACATGCACTATACTTAGATAAATGGGCCATGGTTCTAGTTCACCAATGCTAGTTCACCATGCTTCTTGCATAAACTACTTGGTTACTCAATATTAATTCATTAAAATAACCTTAGGAACAAGTACAACGCTTAACTAAGGCACCTAAGCAGCCCCAAGGTCACCTAACTTCACATTGTGCACGACTTGCCTTACAGGCCGTGATGCGAGTGCACCACACCTTTGGTGCGTATGCACCTTATTTCTCCTTGCTTGCTAGAATTCATGAGAATGCATCATCCTATGGTGTGTTCGCATCTCATAAATTTCTACTTCCTTTTGGCGCAATGCGATTGCACCATCCCATGATGCGTACGCATTGCCTGGAAATGTGTTCTTCCTGTTCTTCGTGAAAAATTCATCACAAATGGCACCAATTCTAGCTCAATTAAGATTGACCCAACCTTAAACAAGCTCAATAAACCAAGAAAACAAAGGGGAAAAACTTACCTAACCTCCCAAGAACCAAAAACGTCCCTCCAAAGCTCAACACACCAAAACTAAGCAAGAGCAAGCTTGATTTTAGTTGGGTGCTCCATGGGGCTTCCAATTTCACCAAGAATTGAAGTAATGAGAAAGATTTAGGCTTGAATTTTGAGAGGAAAAAGAGAGCTACGAATTAGAGGTGAAAGGGATGATGAATAGTGGCATTCAAGCCACCCCAAAATGGTTTAAAAATCAACATTCTACCCTTTGGCCCTTCAACAAGTTTAGTTTTGCTGAAAGAACCCCACCTCCAAATAGTGCTACTAACTTAGGCAACTTTGTCCCCTACTTTGGTTTCTTGTCACTTAGGTCCAAAAGAATTACTTTAAGCTTTAAAACCAATCCTATCACCTCAGGATACAAAATGACCATTTTACCCCTAGTCAGACATGGTACCAAATGATCTAAGAACCATCAAATCCTTGAAAACTTGCTTGACTTGCTCAATTAAACTAGGGATTTCTTATCTCGTAACTAAGTCTTGCCCAATCATTGCCGATCTGGTACCTTGAGCGCTGTATCATTCTCCCCACCTTGGAGAATTTGGTCTTCAAATTGTATTTCCCCACACTGAGATAAAATCTAGGATATTGTTCCCACATATCTAGACCAATCCTACCAAGGGGTGTCGACTCCTACCAAGGGGTATCGACTCCACCACAACCAATTGGTGTTCACCTACTCGACTTGTTAGACTAATGCCCCATGGCATTCAAGTTGAGCCTTCACTTGTACAGGTGCTATAGCCAATGTCATACTTTGTGCTCACACTCAACAACACACCAACAACAGCTCATTGTCCTCCCTACCTTAGCCTGACCTCACTCTGTCTTATTCAACTTTGTGCAACTTCACTCTTGAAGACTATGGTATGGTCTTCCATTATCCCCAGCTTAAAGATGCTACTAAAAGATCCTTAACAGGCTGAAACCTATCACAGCATACCTGGCAACCAACAACTTCCTCACACTTTCTCCTGTGCTCGAACTGCCTAAGGGCAAGCTACCTTAACAAGCTTGAAGCTTGTCCTTGAAGCTTACTATTGGTTCGACACCTAACACACTTGTCCACTAACTTTCACCCTGTCAATTCCTTACTCTAGGTTTGGTACCCGACAACTCTTAACGATCACTAGCTAAGTGTCTCACTAGTGTATGATGGACTCACCTTATACACCGCTAGCACCTTAAGGCATACTTTGCTCCAAGCTCTACTATACTCTAGGGCTATTCTAATAGGTGACTTACCAAGAGTTGCAGGTCTCAGCATACCTCATAGTACAAGTCTTTGATGCTACCCTCGCATGGCCCCTATACGACGGACATACTAGTGCACTAGCCAAGTACCTATGCACCACCTAAGCACTATGATCCTACTACCCTTACTACTCTAAAGTCTCTTACACTCACATGCCTACTAGAGATAACTTCTCTAGCATCAGTGCCAAGACCTCCAACCAGCTAGTAGCCCTTAGGCTCTTGTTCGTGCTCCCTTGGCTTAGGTCTCCAATCACTCGGTGATGACATTACCGATATGCTACCTAAGCCGAAGGCCATGATGCTTTAGTTGCTCCACTCAAAGTATCCTAGGTGCTCAAAACTCACATGCTAAGCCCTTCCATTTCCCTGCACTTGAAGCCCAACACACTACACACACAAGATTAACTCCTCATGTGTGTCCTTAGTATGCTTTCTTATCGGCCACCACTAGTCGTTCCGTGCCCGAAGCACCTATAAGGTCTTTAGCCGAGTTACAGGGCCAATTCTAGGCCAACATAGACATCCTTAGCTTGGTAGCCAACTAGACACCTCAGCCTCATTCGTTAGGCTCTAACGTGCCTCCAGTCTTGCTCGACATCTTAACTACCTTGTAGGCCTCTCGACCTCTAACACCATCAAGCAACTCCTCAACAACCATCCATCACTCAGCCTATGGTTATAAAGAACCACCTTCACCTTCCATACTTAACTACCGTACCATGACTACACTACGTTATCCTCATGTCAAAACAAATGCACTCATGGCCTTTGCCATAACAACTTAACTACTTGGTGGGAGGACCAACTTCACCACCACTCTAGTTAACTATCGGGAAGTGGTTAGCCATGGAAAATTTCTCAGGTGGCTGGTCTACGGTAATTCCACTTAGTGTACCTGCTAGCCTTTAACCAATCTCATAAGTCACTAGCCCTTCCTTTACAAGGCACCAGGGTTAAGTGAGTTGTTCTAACTTTGGGCTTTAAGCTAACCCAACCAAAATCGACTAGGGTTCCAACCCTCAACTTTCTACTATTCTAGTGACCAAGACAACCACCAGAATCATCATACAAACACTTGAGCACAACTGTACCTATACTAAACTGGGCACCCTTTACTACTAAGCATGATACTTAAATAGGTGGCAGATTACCTTGTACTACTCCTATTCCAAGCCTTCTCTTGACTAGCCATAATGAACTCCTCTTCATGAGACTTACTTAGCTCTACCTTATGGGTCTAAGAAAAGCCTTTTTTTACTTGGCACTATCAGGTCCCTTGAGACCGACTCATCTTTTCACTAACTTACTAGCACTAGAGCAACAAGTGTTAGCCTCACTTGCTTGGTACCATTTAGGACTTTGTTCCTATACTTTCTCGCTAGCCTCACTAGCCATGCTTTTTTCCTTCCTTGGTTAGCTTGGTGGCCCTTGACTCAACTTAACCTTGGGATGATGACCATAAGTCATCGGCCCATCCCTTGGCGTATGAAAACCATTCTATTGCCAAGGCTCTCTTACTACCTCCTACTAGTTTAGTCAAACCTCTAACAACATTTCTTCTCTTACTGGCTCTACACTAGGGTATGTAGCAAATGAATGAATAGGTCCATCCATCCATTCCACCCTTTGGATGAGTTCCCTGCTCCTAGGGATGGCAAAATCGAACCCGACCCGATGACCTGGCCCAACCCACCCGAACCCAAATCCGACCTAACCCGATTTGACTAAAAAAGTCAACGACCTGAACCCGAACCCGATTAAAGGAAAACCCGAGAAAACCCGAACCCAAATGACCCAAACCCAAAATACCCGAACCCGAAATGACCCGAGCCCGAATTGACCCGAACCCGAAATGACCCAAACCCGAGACTGACCTGACCTAAACCCGAGATGACCCGATAACTAAACTCGACAATACCCGATTTTAACCCTCATCGTAAACCCTAAGTTTCCTCTTTCATTATTTTTCATATTAACTTAGTCCTAAATATGGAGGTTTCCATGCTTAATAACTTCCGTTTTTTGAGATTTTCAAATTCAATATGTCTTATATTTAGGAATGATGACTTCCATTATTAGTAACTTCCATTTTTTTGTACTTCCATATTTAGTAAGTCTCATATTTGGAAATGAGACTTTCATATTTAGTAGTTTCATTTCTTTTTTTAAGATATTCATGTTTAATAATTTTCATATTTTGAGAAAGGATTTCCATATTTAGTAACTTCTATTTTTTTTAGGACTTCTATATATTATAAGTATCTTATTTGGGGAAGAAATATCCATATTTAGTGAATCCCATATTTGGATTTTTCCAACAGAAGTAATTTTTATATTTAGAAAGTTTAACGATCTTAATAGGTAATTATTAAAATTACAACATTCATCCTTATACTTTTAAGTATAGTGCAATAAAGTACCTAAATTTTAAAAAATTTTATTTTAGTCACCCATAATAATTACAACATCGATCCTAAAATTTTTGAAATCTTTGCACTTTCACCTAAAATTTTTTAAATTTTACAATTTAGTCACTGATAATGAACTTGATTTGCATTTCATTGTAATTTCAAAGAAAATTCATTGAAACATAAGTATAACAAATTTGTCATTGTGTATGTCTGAGTGATAGCTGAGTGAAGATTTAAATAATCTGTACAATGATAGTTAAAGGGTATGGGTTTAGAAAAACAATAAAATATTACTAATAATGTTAAATTACTTAAATATGTACTAAACTATAATGAAGAAGATTTTTATGAATATTTTATTTAAATATACTAAAAAATGAGAATTTAATTTAAATTAAATCACACAAAAAAAATCAAATTATTTGATTTAAATTTAAAAAAAAATTGAATAAATTCAATCATTTTGACTTCACACTAATAACCCATGTGAACATAAAGGTTGACCTGAATTTGACCCGAAAGTTTGCCTGAAGTTACCCGAGACTAAAATTGACCCGACCTGAAGTGAACCAGAACCCAAATAAACCCGGCTTAACCCAACTCGAACCCGCAGTCAACTCAACCTGAAATCAACCCGAACCCAAATGACCTGACCTGAACTCAACCTGGACTCGAATTCATTCTAACCCGACTAGACCCGAACCTGAATGACCTGACCCAAACCTAACCCAACCCACCCAATTGCCATCCCTACCTGCTCATCAGTCTCTTCCATGGCTTCTTCCTACAAATAATGGTTATAAATAAAATTAAAACTTAACTACTTACCTTATCAGCATCTAATTGAACAGCTCCACTGCTTAGCTACTCTAGGGAACTTATCCATATAACTTAGTCAGCTATTGTTACAACCTAAGCCAACCAAGTTAACCTAAGGAAGGGATTCAACTTATGGAACCTTTTTTAGCCAATCCAATCTAAGGCCTTTAGGCCTTTACTTATGGTTCCACAATAAACAAGTGGATCTTAAGAAACCACTACATCATAACCAAAGCAACAACTATGCTAGTAAACCGATACTAGAATTTCCAATAGAAATACCAAAGTACTAATGAAAGGTTGAAGCCTTACCTTACACTAGCCACTTCTTTCCACCTACAAGCCCTACAAGAACATCCTAGTGTTCAGCATGTCTACCTATGAAGTACAACACAATGCCCATGAGTTTAGCATGTCTACCTATCAAGTACAACACTATAGTACACAACTTATTAGTTAGTACTAACAATGTTCTAGCACAAGGGTCCACTACTATCTCAGTTACCCATGCCTTTACACAACCATGGCTCTAATACCAAATGTGGTAGCCCTAGGACGCCTGCGGCTGCTTGCTACCCAGGATCGCTAGGAATTCATGAAAATCCCAAGTTTTGGTTTATTATTGTTGGTTTCTATGCTTTTGATAAAAAGTAACACACATGACCTAAACTTACTAACCTAGATGCTAGCATTAAATAATGCATAAGTCGCTTTGCCAAGGAAAGTTACACATAAAATAAAACATTCAAAACATTGGCGGGTCCACACTTAAAAACAATTACAAAACTAGCTAAAGCCATAAACACATTTATAACAAGCATCAACCCTATGTACATTATTCAATTGTGTACATGAATTACAAACCAAAACATAAAACTAACCAATGTTGCTAGAGGCATCTAGTATAATTAAGTACTCAATCATAACCTACTGAGATGACCAAACTAGGCTAACCACCTGAGCTCTACCTCTCCAACGCCTTTAGCCTTGAACTCTCCTTGTGCTTTTATATCAACCATTGCTCAAGGTTAATCTAACACTGTTAGTATATAACGTACCCAAAAAACCTGAAAAATACAAACTAGCAAGTATAGCCGATCCTTGCTCAACTAGCTCAACAACCATCTTGGGTTGCTGGCTAAACCACCCAACCTGCACACATAAACAAAGGGGTGACAATCATAGATTCTCAATAAGGGGTCTTCAAGGTACCTGTAAAACAAAAACCTAGAGGACACTGGATAATAAATGTCACAACTCCAATGCGAGCTCAAAATGGTATAAGGCCTAACGTATGCGCATATATTTAGGTCTCTTGGGACCTTTCCTCATCCTAGTCCTCCTATGAGACTTTATCTCATGCCTAACGAGTTTTCGCCCCTAACTCACTTTAGCAAGCCTCAGCTTGCAAATGTGCTAGGTCATCACCTAAGCACATAACAACCTCCCATTGATACGTTGTGCAAGAGTAATCCAAGTCTACTTGCCAAAGCATGACATAAATATGCCATAATAAGCCTACGCTACATATGTGCAGGAGCTTACACTACATATGTAATGGTATATGTAGAAGAATGACATAAATATGCCATAATAAGCCTATGTGTAATGTATGGTTCTCATTGATATAAGATGTTATGAGAATATGTCCAAAGATTTATTGAATAAAATCAATTTAATAATAGAGAATATCAATAATGAGACTTGATTTTATTATCTTATAACTTTAAAGATTAGTTCATAACCTATGAGCATAAGATGGACATTATATTCATAAAAGGTTGTCACATGTGTACTATTATAAGTGATAAGATAATGTGTCTCAAATTATCAAAGTGGAGACTCTTAGTACATGTGAGTCTTTTTTATAGATAACTATTAAACAAGGACCAAAGTTAGAGCTCTTAGATCTATAAACTGTCAAGAAATGAGCTAGAGGTATATTAATCTGTAGACATGACAATGTTATGAACATTGTGTGATAGTTATGTGATTTTAACATGTCAATCAATGATGCCAATTACTGGATATACTTGGATATGTTGGATCACATAATTAACACAAAAATATTCATAGTCATTCAATAAGAAATTCACCACTCATATAGTAGGACAGAATATTTGAAAAATATTTCTTTGTGATTTTAGGTTAGAAATCTACCTATGGACAATTTGGAAAATATTTTATTAAATATTATCTCAGTGTATATATATATATGAAATATATTTCAAATGTCATCTAAATTGTTTTTATATCCAAATCACATGGAGACATAAGTATATGAGTTTTCGAATGACAGTGCTTGAACATGAATTGGCAACAAAAAGGCAGGAAACCTTCCACGCACCCAACGTGCCACCATGAGCCTACCTTGGCATCGCCATGCTCAGTTTAGATCTCTTTGCTTTTATTTGCTTCTCTAACTTGTTTCTTCATTTTATAGGATTCTTCACCTAGATTTTTTGAGGTTGCCAGTTGCATTGAATAAGTATGAAGCTGCTTTTAGTCATGTTCAAGTCCAAGTGGTGGAGTCATGGCCGGTTTAGTCTTGGCGACTAAGGCTTTTGACAATTTCTTGGTCTTAACTTCCCATAAAGCCCTTATGTAGTTTAGGTTATTTTATTAACCTATTCAACTCCCTTGGTGGGCCAATTTAAGCACCCCTTTGACCTTTTCTTTTCCATTTAAGTCCCTAAAGTTTCATGTGAACTTAGAGATAATTTAGGTGCACTCGAGAGCTCCCTAGTGCACCCTAGAGTGCTTCCCACTTTTTTTATCTGTTTTTCACCTTTCCTTGGCTTACATTGCTCCCCTAAACTTCATTCTAACATTAAGCATCAACCTTACACATGTTCCTTCATGGCATTTGGCTTTAAAGCCTTTACATTCACATGGGTGCACACAAGGGTGTGCTCGAGAGCCACCTTGTGCCCCTCCTTGGTGCCCCCTAATGTCTTTGGGTTCTTAGTCACTCTTTCTTCAAATTTTGAACCCTCACTTTAAAACCTACCTTGGTACTTAGTTTTAGCCTTTTTTTTTTGTTCATAAATATGACAATTTCCTTCATGTTCCTCTTATGTGCACTTAGGGCAACCTATTGGGTACTTGATCTTATATGGCTCTTGTCTTCACATCTATGACTTGTATCACTTATCTACAAAACTTATGTACATTTTTTGTACATTTTAATTACAACCCATGGCCTATACAAGTCTCAGGCATGACACTCTCTCCCCCTTAAAGAATTTGGTCTTTCAAATTCTCAAGCAGCTTAGGAAGTAACTCTAGATATCTCTTGAGCATTTCAGCTTCATTTTCCCATGTAGCCTCTTATTCATAATGGTGAGTCCATTAAATTCTCACCATGCTTATCCATCTGCTTGTTAACCTCTTTACATCCCTAGCTAAAACTTTCATAGACTCTTCTTCATAAGTAAGGTTGGGGTTCACTAGAATGGCAGAGGTTGGTATTGCATGATGTAGATCAGATAAATATATTCTGAGCATACTAACATCAAAATTGTCATGTACATGTCCTAATTCTGGAGGTAAGTTTAGCTTATAAGCTACATTGCTAATTCTAGCCAATATTTGGAATGACACAATGTATCTAAGAGCTAATTTGCCTTTCTTACAAGATTTAATAACTTCTTTCATTGGAGATACTTTGATCCACACATAGTCTCCTACTTGAAATTCTAAATCCCTCATCCTCTTTTGATTTGTATAGGCTTTTTCTTGATTGTTGGCAGTTTTGATCCTTTTTTAGATCAATTTAACCTTTTTAGTAGTTTCATGAATCAGCTTTAGCCCTATTTCAATTTTATCTTTAGGGTCATTTTAACAATGAGGAGTGATTCACCTTCTTTTATACAAAGCTTCATAAGGTGCCATATTTATCACTAAGTGATAACTATCATTATAAAAGAATTATATCAAAGGTAAGACTTGATCCCATTCTTCTTTAAACTCCAATACACAGCACCTTAACATGTCATCAAGAACTTGTATGGTTCTCTTTATTTGCCCATCTGTTTAAGGATGATAAGCTGAACTTAGTTTTAGCTGAGTACCTAATGCCTGATGTAGTGATCTCCAAAACTTTGATACAAATCTTGGGTCTCTATCTGAAACTATATCATCTTGGATACCATGTAATCTTACTATTTCTTTAACATACAACTATGCTAGCCTATCAAATGGATCAATGAGATTAATGGGTAAGAAGTGGGCTGACTTTGTAAGTCTATCCATAATCACCCAAATGGTATCATGTCTCCTTCTAGTCATAGGCATGCTTACTAGGAAAACCATAGCTATAGATCCTCATTTTCTCTCTGCTATGGGTAAACTTTGTAATTTACCCCTTGGTCTCTAATATTCCACTTTTACTTGTTGGCACACAACACATTTGGATACAAATGTGCCAATTTCTTGTTTCATGTTTGGCCACCAAAAGTGTTCCCTTAGATTTGGTACATCTTCATGGTTCCAAGGTGTATGCTCATTTTACTATGATGAGCTTCTTTCGAGATTTGTTCTCTTAAATCATATCCTTTGGGTACATAGATCATGTCTTGGAAATACACCAATCCTTGCCTATAAGAAAACCCTTGAAATAGTTTCCCATGTCTATGACCAGATATTTTGGCAAGATCTATGTCTTGTTGTTGTGTCTTCTGTATTTCTTTCTTCCACATTGATTGAATGATCACCATTCTTAATTCATCTTTTTCCATCCTATCCACTTGTTAACCAAACAGATTAGGCTATTAAGCTCATTCTGTTCTTCTTTTCCTCTATGCCTTAAAATACCTGTATATTTCTTGCTCAAGGCATCAGCCACTTTATTGGCTTTGCCTTTTGTGTACTCAATGGTACAATCAAAGTCTTTAAGGTATTCAAGTCATCTCTTTTGCCTTATATTCAACTCTTTTTAAATAAAGAGGTACTTAAGGCTTTTGTAGTTAGTAAAGATTTGGAACTTGTTACTCAATAGGTAATGTCTCTACTATTTTAAGGCAAAGATCACAGCTGCAAGTTCTAGGCCTTGCATTGGGTAGTTCTTTTCATATGGTCTCAATTTCCTTGAACCAAAGGTTATGGCTTTGCTTTTCTTGTATTAACACACATCCTAATGCCACCATAGATGCATCAGTATAACCTCAAAAGGTTTATTAGGATTAGGCAGCTTCAACACAAGGGTTGAAGAGAGCTTGTTCTTAAGTTCTTGGAAGTTTTTCTCACATTCTTTAGACCATTCAAATTTCTGCCCCTTTCTTGTCAGCTTTGTTAATGTAGCTATTATTATAGAAAATTTAGGTATAAATTCTCCTGTAATAGCAAGCTAGTCCCAAGAAACTTTTTATCTCCCTGACATTTTGAGGATGTTCCCATTGCAAGATAGCTTCAATCTTTGTTGGATCCATAATCATTCTTTCTCCATTTATCACATGGCCAAAGAATTCAATATGGTTTATCTAGAAATGGCATTTCCTCAACTTGCCATACAATTAATGTTTCTTTAACAAGTTTAGCACCATTCTCAAGTACTTTTTATGTTCCTTCTTATCCTTTGAATATACTAGGATTTCATCTATAAAGATCACCATAAAGTAGTCTAGATATGGTCTGAATATCCTTTGCATCAAATCGATGAAAAATGCTGGGGCATTGGTAAGTCCAAAAGGCATTACTATATACTCAAAGTGCCCATATCTTATTGTGAAAGTAGTCTTAGGAATGTTTGCTTCCTTGACCCTTAATTGGAAGTATCCAGATCTTAGGTCAATCTTTGAGAAGACTATAGCTCCCTTAAGCTGATCAAATAAGTCCTCAATTATAGGGAGAGGATACTTATTCTTTATAGTCATAGCATTAAGCTTTTTGTAGTGTCCCGATCATATATATTTAAGGTAATGTTTACAACCTCTAAATTCAATTCCCTAACTAGTCTAGGTAAGATGATAAATATAGATGCACTAGTATCATAAAGCACAAAATTAAGTTTTCCATAAAGATAAAGGCTACCTTTCAGTGCTTCCCTCTTCAGCCTATTCTGGCTTATGGTCTATTTTCTAGCACTAGGTTCCTCCTTTCTTTTTTATCCCTCAATCTGATATACTCTCCCAGCTTAGGGTTGTGCTTTAACTAGTGTAGGTTGACTTGGTCCCTTTTGCATTAATTTAGGGGACAAGGATGCTGCTATTCCCTTTCCCTTACCTTGCTAGCCTTTTTGCCAAAGAGCTCCACACTTGCCCAACACTCTTCTTTCCTCTTTCTTGATTGGGCAATCTCTAACCGAATGTTCTTGGGAATCATATTTTAAACATCTTTCTATAAGTCTGTAACATGGTTTAAGACCATGATACTTTCCACAGGTTTGACATTAAGGCCCAAACCTTTGAGGTTCTTTTTGTCTTTTCTGTTCCCTTCCATACTCAGCTCCACCTAGCATTTCTCTGGCTCTCTTTTTACCACATTAGTGCCCCATAGGAACTTCTTTAATGTTTCCTACTATAAAGTAGTGAAACTTTTGTTCCAATGTTAGAGCCCTTTGAACAGCTTCATAATAGTTCTTGATGCCAATAACTTTGAGTATCTGCCTTAACTCAGGCCTCTCAATCCCCTTATGAACCTTTTAGTGTTTAATTCTTCTTATCTATCAAATTGAGGAGCATACCAGAGGAGACTGCTGAACTTATGCTCTTATTCCCTTACAAACAAATTCCCTTGTTCCAATGGGTCAAACTCCACTTGCTTTTGATTCTTAACAGCTTCACTGACATACTGTTGCTGGAACATTTGGAGAAATTTTGCCCACCTCATAAGTTCTTTCTTTCTTGTGGGCTTCCTCTCATTCTTACTCGTATATGCCCTTTGCACTATTCTTCACCAAAGTTCTACACTGGCTTCTTCTAGCTTGAAAGCAGCTCTCTTCTGGGTGGATGTAACCTTCTAGCACCTTTTGGGTGGATGTAGCCTCCATTCTTTCAAACACTTTTTCTATTTGGTAGATCCTAAATTCAGTTTAATCTAGATCACCACTGCCTTTGAATAATAGTGGTTTAAGTACCATAAAGCCTTCTAATTGGCCTTTCGTTAAACCTTCCCTTTTTGGCCTTTCTCTCCCTCTTTCAGAGGTCTTGAACTTTCCTTTAAAAACTAGCTCTTTAGATCTTTTAGAAACTGGTTCCATTCTTCCAGCATTAGTGCCTATTTACTCCTATTCACTCTTCTCATTACTTCTTTTGATTTCTGATCTCAACCTTCTTCCTTTAAGATTTCTTCTTTCATCATCTTATTCCTATTCTTCATCTGTTTTACCTTTGCTAGCTTTTTCTTCTCTTAATGGTTCCTTTCCTGCCCTCTTTCCTATTCTTTCTTCCTCTTGTTCTTCCTCAGCCATAACACTTTTAGGTGCTTGGATAACCCCTAATAAGGGCCTGCATACCAACCACAAATTGTGCACTAGCTGCTTACAACATTCCCATCATGTGTTCCATTCTCTATTGGCCTTACACAGTAGGTTCAGGCTCTCCGGCCTTCTTAGGTGGTCCAGTTCTACTTTCAGCTACCTCATCATTCTTAGGTTGTTAATCATTTATTTGATCAGCCCTAATGTTCAATTGATTCTCCCTTTCCCTTTCTCTATGTCTAGTCATCATTCTTACAAAACATAACATAGACCCATATTTTTCATAGTGGGATTTGACCTAACGAACCATTTAGGTCCTATATAACCCTAGCTCTGATACCAACTCTATCAGGCTCCAATTCACACCCACCCTAATACCCCTAGGAGATTAATTCCATTTTTAATTCCATAGGGTGAATTAAAGCATGAAAACCAGGATACTTGATTTAAATTTTAGTTATTAACAAGGTAAGACTTAGGTGAAGGTTTCTAGTTAAACCATTAAGTTTAAAGATTAATGTGTTAAACTCCTGAATGCATTTGAGTAGGGTTACCCTAGTATACATTAGCGGGCATGTGCATGGGTCTGTATGTGTGTGCACTAATGTGCCTGGGAGGACTTACATTAGGTTTTCCTAGGGTGCTCGCCAAGTTTCATCATACATTCACACATATATGCATACATTTTTTAAGTTTCATTAGTACAAACCATGCATGCATTACCTAGCCCATTACACTTAGTGCCTTCTGAGGCTTACCTAAGCCCAGTATGTACAACTAAGGCACATGCCCTATACTATTCTAAGTCCCTTTTGCCAACTCTATATACATACATTTACAAGTTCAAAATTTGGCATCTTAGTAACTACATGGCCAAAATTACATATACCAAAAATTAGGTCACTTAAGTGGCATGCATGTTACACAACATGGACTACACTGTCTCAATGCCCACTAACACTTTAACTTCCATTTTGATTTGACATCTATGTAGAATTTCTCTTATAAACCTTCTAGCGTTTATTAAAACTAGAATATAGCCAAAAGCAACCAACCCCATGTAGCTATTAAAGCCTACAATTCAAGTCACAAACATGAGTACATAACATGAACTCTTTAACTTTTCTTCCATAAGTAACATAACCAAGCCATACCTCTTTATACATAAACCTCCAAAGAGGTTCCTTAACACTTGCTACTCTACTTCCTTTCCTGAAATGGGCAGAAATGGGGCATGAGCAAATTTGTACTCAATAAGGGTTCAATATGGCACCTAATGCCTACAATGTTCATAACATTGTCATATACTTAAACCTTTAATTTGTCCTTAAAGTACCTGCAACCAATGACAAAGAAGACACAAAAGAAGCATCAAATAGTATAACATAAGATAAATATACACATAATAAGGGGTTAGCACACGCATCCAACACAAAAGCATGCAAACACACACACACCACATACACAGTTTTCACTTAGGACTTAGCAAGCATTTCTTTCATTTAATTAAGCATGTGATCACTTTGTTTATAGTTAATTTAACATAGAGCTCCAAGTAGATGAACAAGTCCATCCTTGATCAAGAACCCTAACGCTTGCCATATGTAAACCAGCTAGCTCACCATAATGCTTTAGCACACATAAGCCATTTTCATAGCTCCTAGGATCATTCGGCCATGGCCATCACCTAGGGCATTATCCTTCCCATAAAATTTTAGGTGAAGGAACTTAAATTGAAACCTTACCTAGATTGGAATTGGCAGCAAAAAGGCAGGAAACCTTCCATGTACCCAGCGCGCCACCATGAGCTTACCTTGGCGCCACCATGCTCAGTTCAACTCTATTTTGCTTTTCTTTGCTTCTCTAACTTGTTTCTTCATTTTTTAGGAATCTTTTCCCATATTTTTAGAGGTTGGTATCTACATTGAATGAGTAGGAAGCTGCTTTTAGTCATATTCAAGTCCAAGTGGTGGAGTCGTGACTGATTTAGCCTTGACAACTAAGGCTTTTGGCCATTTCTTGGTTTCAACTTCCCATAAAGCCTTCGTGTAGTTTAGGTTATTTTATTAACCCATTCAACTCCCCTGGTAGGCCAATTTAAGCACCCACTTTGACCTTTTTTTTGGCCATTTAAGTCACTAAAGTTTCATGTGAACTTATAGACACTTTAGGTGCACCCGAGAACTTCCTAGTGCACTCTAGAGAGCTCCTCACTTTTCTTTTATGCGCTCTTCACCTTTCCTTGGCTTACATTACTCCCCTAAACTTCATTCTAACATTAAGCATCAATGTTACACACCTTCATTCATGGCACTTAAAGCCTTTACATTCATAAGGGTGCACACAAGGGTGTGCACAAGAGCCACCCTATGCCCCTCCTTGGTGCCTTCTAATGTCCTTAGGTTCTTAGCCACTCTTTCCTCAAATTTTGAACCCTCACTCTAAAACCTACCTTGGTACTTAGTTTTAGTCATTTTTTTGTTTAAAAATTTGACAATTTCCTTCAAGTTCCTTTTATGTGCACTTAGGGCACCTGATCTTATATGCCTCTTGTCTTCACATCTATGACTTGTATCACTTATCTACACAATTTATGTACACTTTATGTACATTTTAATCACAGCCCATGGCCTATACAACTCATTGGCATGACAACATTATTAGATTTACATGTAATATAACTTAACAATATTAGTTAAAAAAAATTAGAACTAGACATACCTAAATTTTGCTTTAAATATCCAATATTGAAGGACCAAATGTAACTTTGGATATATCTAAACTAAAGGAAAAATAGGAATACAAAAAAAAATGTTAAACAACAAATATTTCAAGAAATCCAATTTCAAACTAATGATATTTCAAGTACTTTATTTAAGTTTTTCTCTCTTCTAAGTCCTCATCAACACCATGGGTCATTTGTCTCTTAAGCCAATATTGACTGCAAATTAGAGCTTGCACCATCTTAAGAGCCAATGAACTCCTAAATGCATCAAGAACTCTTCCTCTGGTACTAAATGTTGATTCTAAAGCAACTGTAGGTATTGGGGCAACCAACACATCACAGGCCATTTCACTAAGAACAGGTAAACGTCCACTATTTAACTTCCACAACTATAAGATATCAAAGTCATCATCATTAGGCTCACACTGCTCATTCAAATATCTAACTAAATCTGACAAAGTCTCATCATTCACAATCAGTGACCTAAACTTCTTTTTCCTTTCATTTGAAATTAGACCTTTCCTATATTGGACTTCAAATTCAGGTATGGTTTGCTTAGAGACAGATTCCTCATTTATACCACTTAACTTACTTGACTTTTGCTTTAGCTGTTGTTCATACCAAGTAAACATTACATTTAAAGAATCTTTAACTTTTTGTATCACCTGAGCCCCCATATCATGCTTATGCTGATATATATCATTCAAAATAAACTTAACATACTTCAACTTGTGATGCAGGTCAAGAACAATAGCAATGTATATCAACATATTCATCTTCTCAACATTGCCCCAATATTTTTCATATTTTTCCTTCATCTTTGAAACCTTGAAGACAAACTCAATGTCCTTACTTAGTAACCACATTTATAGGAGACCATCAAGTTCAGAAATTTCATGGAAAAATGTATTTGATGTAACATACAATGAACCATAAATCCTACAAGTCAACTAATAAAAATTTTCTAAAAAAGTGGCCAATCTTCTCACATTGTCCCAATCAACATCTATGAGCACCCCAGTTGTCTCTTTTAGTTCAAGTTCAAAAAATGGATCCTCCCCAGCATATGCTTCATCTCAAATTTTTGGACAGCATTCAACATTAAATAAGTGGAATTCCACCAAGTACTAATATCTAGGCACAACAAATATTTACTTTCAATCTTTTCTTTTCCATCACATTTTTTGAACTTAGGATATCTTTGTGGAGATTTTCTTACAAAAATAATAGCGGCTCTAACCTTTGACACAGAACCATGCATCTTTTTTAATCCATTCATAACAACAAGATTAATGATATGCACAATGCATATCATATGCAAATACTTGTAATTGACAATATCTGTACCCCAGTGCTACGTCATTTGAATTAGTATTATCAACTGTGATGGTGAATACCTTATCAAAACCCTAATCAGGAAGGTAACTTTTAAAAGCTCTTCCTATAATCTCACCCTTATGAATGGTTATTGGACAAAAATTCAATATCTTCTTGTGCAATTTCCAATTTTTATCTATGAAATGAGCTGTGAAAGACATGTAATTTGCTTTTTGTAAAGAAATCCATGTATCAGTGGTGAGACAAACTCTTTGAGAATTATTATTTAACAACTTTTTCAAATATTTCCTCTCTTCCATATACCGATCAAAGCAACCTCTAACAACAGTATGTCTTGACAGAATACGAAATCGAGGACATGCAACATTCATGAATTGCTTAAAGCCTTCATTTTCCATAAACTTGAAAGACAACTCATCAACAATTATCATGAAAGCTAGACCTCTTCTTACAACATCTTGTTCAAACTTTCAACATGTTAAACCCTTCTCCCCTTCTTCATTTTTTCACCAAATACTAATTTAGATTGCTTTGATTCCAACTCATGGCATTTAGGACAAGAGTTGAAATGATTCCTAAAAGAACTAGTTGCATTTCCTTCGAATGACCTTTTAGTAGTCTCATACAATACTTGCACTTAGCTTTATACTTCCCTTGTTCAATTATTACCTTTTCAAAGTGGCCCTACACATAAGACCTCAACTACATTTAATTTATCTTCCTTGATGTGGATTTTCTAGCACCTCTAGATGTGGTTGCAACCTCTCTCATTGTAACTTGTGGTTGGGCATGATTTGTAGAGCGAAAATCAACAACGCTAGCTAATTCTAGTGAATTAGGCCAACCATAATGTTTAAGATAAACCATCTACACCAAACAAGCAACAAAAAGTAGAAATAACAACATTGGTTAACATATAAAGTCCGTGCAATTTTTAAACAAGTAAATGAGAGATTTTCATTGATGCAGAAGAAAGTCCAGCCTTTATCAGAGGCTGGTTGGTTATGCAATTGAATTGGTTAGTTATGCAATTACATTGGCTGATCTTTGATCAGAGGCTAAAATTAGCTAGAACCAAAGAGAGTGGGAGAATATAATATTGAAACTTTTGTTTTTTAGATACGAAAAGTTCTTTTAGAATAATTTTGGCTTTAGTGTTTTTTTTTCTTTCGAATTAACCAAATGCCTAAATCAAATCAAGTATAAAACTAAAAGGTAGTTTTCCAATCTTTACAAAGTCAATGAGTTCCAAACATTGATTTTAACACCAAAGACATTTAGCACTAACTGGTTGGTTATCTATTTAATCCTCAAACCATATGATCTATAGACATATAACTTGAGTTATAAGGATAGTAGATAGATTCGAATTATGTGTGACGAGTAATGTTTAATTACTAGCATATTAATATATAAGTTATACGAACCTGACTAATGTATATAAGATATCTTTCTAATTTACCAACTACCTATCTATTCTATTAAAACTGATTCTCTTTCATTACTTTATTTAATCAAAAACTTAAATAGAGGTAAATGGTACATTGGTGGCTGCAATCAGTCAGGTTAGACTTCCAAATTCTTAGTATCTAGTGCATTGGGCCTGGTTTGTTTATTAACATTTACGGCTGCGTTAAAATTTATTAAATACATGTACATGGGTTTTAGGAGGCAGAAAAAATATTATGGTTAGGATTTTTTTGGTTCTTTTATTCTTATTCATAACCAATAAATTTGTTTCATTTTGCCGTAACATTTTTTATGAGTTATATTACTTGTGAATAATGCAATTTTTATTTGTATTCTTATTTAGAAACATTATGTTTATCTACTCGGATAATAAAGGCCAACTGATTTTAAATTAAATAAATTAAAATGAAAAAAAATGTTTTACTTATCGTAAAATGAAAATATTTAAAAATTTATGCACATTCTACAATTTAAAGGGCATCTTATTATTTACACTTACGATTAGACCCTTTATTATTTAGCATCGGCATATCGTTCTTATTTTTTCTTCTCATGATACCATAAACAACACTTTAAACATAGTAAATGTTATCCATGATTGCTCAACAAATATTGTTATATTTTTTACTATATTCCTACTATGTACATTGATTGTATTCAAATATATTTATTTCTTTTTTATTTTCACCATTAACCTGTTCATGTACTCTCTCTAATCATTAATTATTTTATGAAATAATTAAATATCTGTTTGACAGGCTGTGAAACTAGTTAAGATTGCTAAAGTAGATATTATGATAAATTTTATGACCTTTAGAAAAATGATAAGTTATTCGTATTTGCCAAAATCATTTATTTTCAAGGTTAAATTTAGGGGTTAATTGCATTTGTGGTATCTAACCTTTTATTATTGTATAATTTTGGACCCTAACCTCAATTTCTTACATAGAAAATCCATAATCTCATTTAAGTGTTCTGTTTTGAATCTTTTATGAATAAAAATCATTAGTATGGATGAAAAATGCCACATGGCACAACATCGTGGATATTTGCAATGGTGGCATAATGAATTAACTGTTACCAATGATGTGGAAAAGGAAGAAAAATATAATAAAAACACTTGGACCTAGATGTTATGGCTCTCCATATATTAAACCGATGACGGTCAAGTAAGACTTGGTTACAAGGTAAAAAAATCTCATATTAGACATTTATTATGCATTTCAAGCAAGTAGCCAAGGTTAAAAAGGTTCCTAGAACATAGATGGCACTTAAGTGTCACCAGGGGGAATTTGGCAATTTTGTCCTAGGTGAAGGGTAAAACTTTAATTATGGAAGATTCAAGGTCTAAAAGGTTAAATTGACCCAAAAAATTAAGACCATAAGTTCTATAACCCATTTGAACCATGAGTTAGAGTGGAAGGACCCAAGTGTAGACAATTGAAGGTTATGAGCTAGTTTGGCAAACTGGACACCACAAGTGAGTTTCGACTAAGTAGGAAGCCAAGTAAACTTTTAAGTGGACTCATTTGTAGTGCCATGGAAAGTTCAAGAGGGCTAAAGTGTAGGAAAAATGTTGTTTAGGAGTTAAGTGACTAAGGAAGCAAAGTTAGACTAGTGGATGTGGCTTAGTGTGTTTATAAGGGGTTAGGAGATAGAAGATTAGCACTATTCACCATCTCCTACCTCCCAAACCCGCAGCCCACCTTCCACCTCCATGGATGGAGCTCCCAATCTCTCATTTCACCATTTCTTCATGAAAATTGAGACTCCTAAGTAAAATCATTGAAGCTCAAGCTAGTTTTGGTGAAATTGTGGCATTTTTATGGTGTTCTAAGAGTTTTGAGCTCAAAACAAAGGTAATGGTCACTTCCCTGGCTCAAGTTAGGTTCTATGTTGATTGGGTATGTTGTATTGGCCATGATTTAGTTGTTTTGGGTGTCCATTGTGGAGGATTTAAGCTTGGAACCTAAAGAACGCCATTAGAGCTCAACGAAAGCTTTATTACTCAACTTGCTTGATTTTACTTTGGATGTGTTTAAGGTAAGGGGATTTCTTGTTTTCCTTATTATGTTAATGCATTTCCATCATATTTGGCCTTGGGTATAAGTAATTTCAAGCTTAGAAATGATTGGAACCAAGTTTGAGCCAATTGTACATAGTTTTCATGAAGGTGGATGAAGCTGGTGAGTTCTGGGCACCGTAGCGCCGTTTTGGCGATGAGGCACCAAGGAAATACATGCCAAGGTCATGCTCTTGGTGCTGTAGCCCCATCTGGCACTACATCGCCAGGGAGCCAATATTTCTGGGTAGCTTTACATAACTTTGGCACCGTAGCGCCAGGCTCGTGCTGCAGCATCACAGTTACTTTGGACTTCAACCAAAGATGGTGTTTTTGGTTTCTAAATGATTCCTAAACACCATAAAAATATGTATAATGGTTTTTGAAGTCTAGGGATGGGGTTGGAACAAAGAACAAGCGACAAATGGATCAAACAAAGTAAGGAGAAAATGGTGGGTGCACAATTGAACCATATGTGTCCATAGGGGTATTTTGGTGACCAAGCTGAGGCTTGTGGTCATCCCTAAGGTAGTTTGAATGCATTAATAGTGAGTAACCAAGTATTTTAAGCAAGGATCATGGTGAACAAGCATTGGTGAACTAGAACTGCGGCCAACTTAACTAAAAGTAGTGCTTGTACACTAAGGCATGGTTAGTGTGGGCAACTTGTGGCACAAGTTGCTGTAGTTTTGAAAGATGATTTGGGTTAGTATTTCACTAACCCTAGATTGGTTCAATAGCCATAAGAACTATATAAATTTAATGGAAACACATAAGGGCTAAGGAAGGCACTATAATGCTAATAAGGGCACAAAAGCACATTTGGGCACAAAGTGAGCTTTAGGGCCCATGCGAGGCCTAGAATGGATAATGTAGGAGCTTGGCATGGCATGGGAGGTTGATTAACACCCAAGTAAGTGCAAGCTACCCAAGGGAATCAGGAGGAACACCAAGAGCTCTAAGTAGGAAGTGACTTAGAACTTAAGCTAAGTTACAAGAACACTTGGAAGGGCCTTGGAGGCACAAGGTAGTTAGGCTACCTTAGTGCATTCGGGACCTTAATTTGTGCTAGAAAATACAATGAGGACTTAGAGCAAGCATGATTCCTAGTAATGGCCAACTCATTGAGGTGTGTAGTAAGTACCAAGCCTTGTATCATTCAAGGTTTACCAAGGAATGTGGAGGCTTAGCAACAATTGGTCGCCTAGTCAAGTCCTGGACCTAAGAGACTAATGTGGGAGACTAGTACACCTAAAGGCAAAGGTTTAGTACACCCAGTTACCTAGGCAAGTCTCAAGCCTGAGAAGCTAGAGCAGGAACCTAGTACGCCTAAACTAGATTGGTCACATGCTAATTAAGGTTCACCATAGGAAGGATGAGAAGTTACTAACATTTATTGGCCTAGTTGGGTCTTAAACCTGAGGCACTAGCATGTGACCTTAATGTACCCAACTTGGCTCTACCAAATATACTTGGATTACTCTTGCACATAGTATTTAAGGGGAGGTAATTATGTGCCTAGGTGATGACCTAGCACAGTTGGCAAGCCAAGGCTTACTAGAACGAGTTACGGGGCAATGTATCATAGGAGGACTAGGATGAGGAAAGGTCCCAATAGACCCAAATATATGCACATATGGACCCAAAACTCACTTCAAATTGTTATGAGCTCGCGGTAAATTTATGACATATATTATCTAGTGTACTCTAAGGTTTTCTTTTGAAAGTACCTTGAAGACCCTGTTATTGAGAATCTATGATTCTCACCCTTTAGTTTATGTATGCAGGTTTAGGTGGTTTGGCCAACAAGCCAAGCATGGTTGTTGAGCTAGTTGAGAAAGTGAGGGAAAGAGAAAAAACAAAGTCAGAAAGAACAACAAAATTTGAACAAAAATGAAAAGAATTAGGGAGATGGAGGGAAAAATATATAAAGATATCAATTTTGAAAATATTTTCAGAGGTAAGAGGCTCCTATTGTTTAGTATTTTCAGAATTTTTAGAGTCAAAGTGAGTCAGATACAGAAGAGTTTTCTTGTAAGTTGAATTTTGGTGAAAGTGGTGGGGTGGAAGGTGGTGAAATGGTAGACTTAGAGAAGGAGAATAGCTATAGTATTACATATTGTGGTATACCAGGTAATATATTGCTTATAGTGGGTATGCAATATGTGGTATGACAATTTTTGCGGTATGTCGGAATACCGCATGGTATACTGCACTTATCGCAAGTAAATCACATATCACCAATTTCCGCAAGTAAATCACATATCGCCAATTTTTAAAGTGTTTTGGAAAGTTTACCATGGTATACCGCATGTATGTTACATACCGTGTGTTAGAAATTATATATATATATATATATATGTTTATGCATCACTCACATATATATTTATTTTTTTACAAAAAAATACTTATTTTATTCTATGTTTACCATTTTTTGTATTTTCACATAAAAATATCATCTTTTATATAATATTTTGTTTATATAAGGAAAATTATGTAAAAAATAATTAGAATACATATAAAAATGTTCAAAAAATTTGTATTTAATATTTTTCATTTAAAACTAATATCATAATATGATTTTGGGAAAATGGTAACAATATACTGCATGGTATATCATGCGGTATATCTATAATTTATAGAGTGCGGTATACATAGCAATAATTGTATTAAATACCTTGAGAGTAGCTCGGTGACTATGGTGGTGATCAGTGGGGGTAGAAACATTGGTGGTGGTGGAAGCGGCAGTGGAGCAAGTCTGGGTTTCAAGATTTTTTGTTATTATATTTTCTTCCATTTTCCACATTATTGATAGTAGTTGATTTATTGTGTCTCCGTGGCAAATCGTCCACACTGGTGTGCCAGGTGACATTTTATGTTCATACTAACGGCTTTCATTCACAAAAAAGTCTAAAACGAAACATTTAAATGAGGTTAAAAATTTTCTATACAAGAAATCGAGGTTAAGGTTCAAAATGGTATAATAGTAAGGATGACAATTTGGTGGGTCAGGTCAGGTTTGAGTTCGGTTATTCATGTTTAGGTTTAATCGGGTTAGCATGTATTTAGGTTCGGGTTGATTTTTGAGTTCAGGTTAGGTCAGGCTGGGTTTATTTTTGTTCGGATCCAATCAGGTTGGGTTATCGGATCTTAGACGAGATTTAACTTGATTATCAAGTTTCCTTTGTTCACTGATGCATAAGTTGAAATGGCTGAATCGATTCAATTTTTTTGTTTAATTTTGATTAAAATTTAATTTAACTAAATATGAAAAAATAATATAGAATTTATGAAGATATATTAATATATAATTTTTTTAATAAAATACTTTATCTGTGCCAAGTTCTTTATAACATTCACTATTTAACAATTAATCTATGATTTTTTATTTTTAACATTTTAGTATATAAATGAAAAATTATTATATTAAATAATAAATAAAGACCTATAGTTTCTAATATATACTTCCTTAATTTTTTTTTCTAACAAATAATCTCTCTCCATCCCATTTTCTTTGCTTCATTTAACTTTTCTGACTAATTTGACTTGAATTTATTTATATTAATTTTTATTAAAAATTAAAAAATATATTTAAAAATTATAAGTCTTGATTTGTCGTGTATAAAATATTTTTATTTATATATTAAAATGTTGAAAATAAAAAAATATAGATTAATTGTTAAAATATGAATAACGCAAAGAATTTAAGACCGATAGAGAAATATGAATAAATTCAATTCAAACTATTTGAAAAAGTTAAATATTTCAAAGAATATGAAACGCAAGGAGTACTATAATTTCTAAAACTTAATTATTCTTATCTCTCTATTATCGTATCACTAATTGTTTACCATAACTTTCACTCGTTTATTCTACAATGCAAAACAGATCAATAGAATAGAAGAAACTCATTCACATATATTAAATCATAAACTTTCTAAAGTCTTTGTCAATTATATATTTTATGTTGATATAAGTTAAAATCGAGTCTTGTCTGGTTTGGTCATCGAGTCATTTCAGGTTCGGGTCAGGTTGGGTTTGAGCTCAAGTTTTCTCCGATTTTACTTCAATCTAGTTCGGGTTTGGGTTCAAGTCGGGTTGGGTGCAGTTGGGTTCAGATTGTTGATTTTTCTGGTCAAAACGGGCTAGGTTGGACTTGGGTTCAGATGAATCAAGTCAAGTTTTCGAGTTGAGTCAAATTTTGCTATCCCTATACAATAGTAAAATGATATAACATTTTGTCTCCCTTCTCAAATACCTATATTAACCCCCTCAAAAGTTAAAACTGGTATTCACTGTTACATAAAAAAGAGAAAATATCTTACTTGATACTCTTAACTTTCTTTCATAAAAACGTCGCCCCAAACTACTAAAACCATTTCAAATAAAACCAATTAATTTGACAAAAAAAAAAAAAAAAAACTAGAAACTTCCAAAAAGATCTACCAGAAATTTATTATCCCCCTTCCCTGTGCTTCGATTCTCTTCCCCTCTCTTCCGCGGTGGCTCCGTGTTCTATCATCCGATAGCCACGCTCTCCTTCGACAGCCACCATCTTCTCGATTTCGCCCTTTTCCCTCTTCTCGATTTCGCACTCTTCTTCCTCTCGAAATCGTCTGCCCCAACTGATTCAACTTCGTCGCTCCAGACGCAATCTATGAGAACTCATACGAAACATGTCAATCAGCCAATTTGGTCGAGCAGTCACTTGAACTGGAGCGACTCCAGGACGGCGAGGGTTGAAGCAACTCCAGGCAGTGAAAGAATTGCAACATAAATCACGTTGAGAATCGCGATAGGAAAACACGACGATGGGTGAGGGGATGTGCGAATTGGGTGAGGTCGAGAGGGAGCGAGGGAGGTGGAGGGATCTTTCCGCGATCTTTCTGTGTTTCAACCGTCGCTAGACCTAGACATCGAAGATAAAATCGAGTTGGATTTGAAGGCTAAATTGATGACGGTGAGTGTGGCCGAGAGGGAGGGAAGGAAGGCTGAGAGGTAGGGCGAGAAGGGGGGAAGGGAGGAGGAGGGAGGGAAGGGAGGCAGAGAGATGACAGTGGGGAGTGGGAGGCCTAGAGGGAAAGCGACTCCAGGAGGGTGGTTGCTGCGATTTGGGTTCAAGACGCCGCTTGGGTCGCACTGCCTCTTGGTCTTCAGCTGGAGATTGGCATTTTTGTTTTAATCTTCTGCCGTATATTTATATTTTTTAAATTTATTTTTTAAAATTAATTTTATTTGAAAGTGAATATTAGTAAATGTAATAATTTATTTTGAATGTAAATTTTTATGATGTTAAATTTTTATAAATTTTTTTATTATCTTAAATTAAAAAAATTTATAAAAATTTATTAAGATTTCAAAAATTATTTTTTCAATAGATTATTGTAATCGCATAATATTAATTTTTAATTAAATTTAGTTTCAAGTGAAAAAGATATAAAAATAGAAATAAGTTTGGAGTTAATTAACTTAAGTTAATCAAGTCAATAGTTAAAATTAGCATGGAACTTTATGTTTGGATCTAGTTCGTTTAATCTAAAAGAATTCATTTTTTATCATGGTTTTATTTTTCTTAAGTTGGGATGTAATGTTTCTATCAATGAAGACTAGGACGGCGAATTTGGCGTTTTTCCTTTTCTATGGTAACAATTATTAACAGAATTTACTTTTGAGGGGTAAGTATAGGTATTTGAAACATAGAGGACAAAACAAGAGATTTGAACAAACCTCATGAGGTTTTTTTTGTAATTTTCCCTTTATCTAATTGTTTGTTTTTTCGAAAATTGAGGTTGAAATCGAATGAAATCGAAATGCATTAATGTTTGGGGATTCAATCGTCCAAGTGAATAGAGTTTGAGGGTAAACTCGGTAGAAAGCCAAAGTAAAACAACCGAAGGAGAAACGATGAAGAATTTCTCAGATCGGATACCGGGGAGAGAGAGAGAGATGGCATCGACGGTGGTGAAGAACGTCCTGAGGGGGATCAGAGAGAAAGGGGTCGGTACCTTCTTGAGGGAGCTCAAGGAAGAAGGCTATCTGTATGAGCTTCCCCTTTCCTTGTCGAATTTTCGGTTCCGTCCTTCCCTAGAAAAAACTAGAAAATTGACCCTTTGTTATTTGCCTTGAATCTTGTTTGTTTTCTCCGATTTTTTTTTTTTTTCAGAAAGTAGCATTTTCAGTTTCGTTTTTTTCTTTTTCTTTTATTTCAGGAACTGTCTCTCGGACGGGAATCTTCTGTAAGTCCGCTTTCTTCATCGCTACCTTCTGGGCTGATGTTCATTTAATTGTCAACTGTGTTGAATTGGATATCGTTTTCATTCCGATTGTGTCGAAATTGTTGCTCACTAGGTTTACGTTTATTTGATGCTATAGCTAACGAGTATGATAAAGGTAGGATTCGCTCTCTTGCTTTTTGGGGAATAGTTTATGAGCTTTATATGCCTTGTTCTGGAACCAGGGAACCCTATTCGAGAGCAGTAATTAATCTTACATAATAATAAAAAAAAACCCAGATCTTCAAAATCAGTAGCTTTTTATGGTTCCTTGAAACAAAATAAGAAAATGATATCTCATAGAAAAATAAAAACGAAAAATGAGAAAAGTAAGAAGAGAGGAGCGGGGAAAGGGAGGGCCAAAGTATTTTCATGTCCTGTCATGTAAAACCTGTTCAAAGAATTTTAGACATGCCTATGTAGGTATGAATAATGAAAGTCTGAAGTCTACCTAAGGGAGTGGAGGTATTAGCAACTAGAAGTACTCTCCATATTTTGAATATCTGATGAGTAACTTATTAAAATGCTGATCAAATTCAAACAAATCTATAATGAACCCTCTTGCCTTTATTTCAAAATAAAGGGATATGGGTAACAAGCAATCTATAGGAAAATATTCTGAAACAATTTCAGCTTTAATGACTCGGCTCTTACATTCTTTATTCCTTTTTTTTATATGTCCTGTTGCATTTAAACAGATATTTTTCTGATTGCTTCCAAACAACAATTGATGTAGAGTTCTAGAAACTTGAGGGCTTAGAATTCTATTGGGCTTCTTATAAATTGCACTGCTACTTAGGTGTGAAAACACTTGAGCAGATCATCCACCAGCTGCAAAATCCGTTCTCTCAATTGGCTCTTAGAGCTTCATAGCTCATAGAAATCCTTGAATTACAATGTGCTGAGATACAGGCATCTAGCACTTCAAGGAACTCATTTCTGAATGCTTCTAGGTTCTAACAATTTTGAAATACTGAACCTGTAAGATAATAGACAAAAGCTTTTCTTCTAATCGGTCGCCTTTTTTTTACCTCAAGAGCACAACGTGATTTAAATCTCAATAAAATTCGAGTACAACACTAAGTATAGTATTTAACCAATAAATAGCAAAACTGAACTATTTACTCTATGTAAAGTCAGGGAGTGTACACTGTAGCTTTATATCCATAGTGATTAAAGGATCAGTTTACTCAGCTGCTCAGGGCTCCACAACAGTGTATGATGATGATCATCACAGGCAGCTAACTCCCTGCATGATCTCCCTGAGGTTCATAATTCAAAATCACTACCAGCCATGAAATTTACACAGCCAACAGTTTAGTTGTCAGTTACCATTGAAACATTTAGCTAACAGTCTTGTCTTCTTCTTGCTCTTAAGTCGGATTAGCCTCGAACCGTACATCTTCATCAAACCACACAGTTATTCTAAAACTGTAGAGCATTTAGGGTCACTTATCTGCTTCTGAGATTAATTGACAGTAGCTAGATAGAAACTTGTATCTGCTTCTGGAGCTAAGCTTGCGTGTCTGAATCTACCCATCATTGATCGCTATGGCACTCTTTGAGGGCCAGATTGACTGCAGTAACAACCCAAAGGTCAGTGGATCAGCAGAGCAGGTTCCTTCTTACTTGTGTTTAGACTTTTTTTTCCTCAGCATTACATAGCAGGACTTTTAAGTGTATTGCGTGATTTTGACTTGCATAATAGCTCTATGGTGGAGGTGGAAGTATGTTGTATTTTCCGTGCTTACAGGAGAGAGAATACTGTAATACTAAAATGTTGGTTAAGTGCCTTAGAATAAACTAATGGTCTGCACTTAAGAGTTAGTTGAGCGACAAGCACTAACTTGTCCGCTAGTTTTGATTTTGTCTTGGATTCCACTTGAACACATAGACTAGATACCAACCTTTAAGCTAATTGGTGCTTACTGTTTAAATGCCCTTACACTTGCAGGGCCATAGCAATTTCTACTTGAACACACCCCCTAAACTACTGCCCTATTTATATATTAGAAAGACAGTGTCCTGCATGCAATGGAACTGCTCTTAGTGAGTAGTAGATTTTCACTTGTTTGGAGTGTGCAAAGATTTCTTAGCCTCTTGTCTGCAATGACTTTTCACTAAGGTTAAGATTCTTCTACCCCACCTGCAGGAGCAGGATTTCAATGATATTCTGATGACAGAGCGTTTTTTAAATCTAAATGCGTTTGTAGTTTTTATAGAGTTCATCAAGGTGTAACACAATTTGGACAATTTCTTTACTATTGAGTGAGGGAAAGAGATAGATGGAGGAGAAAGAGGTGCAGCTGCCACAAATTTCACAACCCTTGATGTTATGCTAATCTATCAGCTGCCACAAATTTCATTACCCATGATGTCATGCTAATCTATTCTCATCACTTTGATGATTTTGGAAAGTAATGAGTTCCTGTTCTGTACAATTATAAGAGGCGTGAATTTTTGTTGTTTTTGCATAAACAATTTGTTTTATATTTTTAATGCTTCTTTCCATAGTATGTTCTCTGTTGACTTGTTGTAGCTTAAAATCCACTCAAGGGATTCATATCATACATGATACGAGCGAGAGTTGAGAGTTCTACTATAAAATTTTTTGCTAATGCAAAAACATTTTGTTTGAGTTCATTAAAGGAGGTTCTGGGTATATCACTTTCCAGCAAGCCTTGTTCAAAGCCTATCAAGCAGAATCTTAAAACATTTTGGAATGTGTAACATCAATTAAGAACCGCTTAGTTTACCGCTAATTGAGATGACAATGACAATAACAAATGCATGAATTCTGATTTTTGTGAAAAATTACTTAAGGCTGATTTTCCAGCCATGTTCAAATGACACCATTATGTTCGTGAAGTTGTGGCTTCACTTGTTTTGTTCTTTTTGTTACCCGGAACTAGTTGGAATTGGAAACATGGGATTCATGTATCTGACCCTAAGTAGTTGGGATTAGGGTTTAGTTGATTAATTGATTGATTAGCAATATCTACTTCAAGACCTACTTACCTATATCTAGACAATAACAGGAAAATGGGAAATGGTTTATATTTTTTGAAATATGTGAACCAGTAGTCTACTTTAAAAATAGAAGTTCGGGCTGTTTTGTGTCTGTTTTTTTTTTCTGGGAAAGAGAGGAAGCCAATTTAAATTCCACCTTACAAAAAAACTTTTCAGGAAATGTTGAAGAGCGGTGGATAATCTCTTGTTTAATAGCCAAAACTTATGCCCAGCTTATCAAATATCATCAGAAGGTTTCTAAAGGATGATTTCTTTTACATTGAGCATGAGCAAAGGCTGCCATAGGAACATTCATTCTCAATTAATTGTCATTTACAAAAGCCATAAAGAACTATCTTTCTTGGCTCTTGGAGTTATTTAAGCAGATTACATGAGTCTTAGTTCTTTCTCAGGGTCTTTAAACTGCCCAATGGGATCTTATCAGATATAGTCTAAGTAAACTGCCCACCCTCTATAAGAAGAAGGCGGTTCTGTATGGATAAATGTATGGATAAAATGGAGCACTTGATTGCTACAAGATTGTCTATATTTGAATTAACAAGGAATCTGTTGTTTACTTTCTTTGATTTCTAAATACAATGGACACTTGTCTACTGCAACAATCCTTGCCAAAATTATCTGTGGTTGTTTGTCTCTAGCATGCAACTTGATGTAGATCGGAGTACAGAAAGCTATGTTGCACTTGGTCTATTACACACATGTGAGGATCTGTTGATAGAGAGAAAACACATGGTGGCTAACATTTTTTCATACTTTAGGTGGTCATTTTTCTGATTTTGTTTGTAAGGGAGCCATAAAATGCACGTATCACCTGGGCTACAAACAGTTTCTTCATTGTTTCTCTTCCTTCAAACAAACTACTAATATTTCTGTTGATTGTGCCAAGATTATTCTGATTTTCTTTATGATTTATGAATTATGGATGCGATAGAATTTTAAGTAACATCTGTTAATACCGGGGGAAGAATACAATGGAACATTATTATGAAAAAAAGAATAAGATGGAACTTGAGGGATATCTATCTATGCTTTGCTTGTATGCTTGTTATATGTTGTGTTCTAACTTAAGTATCAAGCCCGTGGACTTGTAACTTGTGCACTCAAGTGCCTGTTTTCCCCCGGAGACAAAATTACATTTTTGTTTTCTTTGTACTTCACGTATATTTCTGGAGACCATTTTGGAATTTGTGTGTTGTACTATTAGGCAAACCAAAATCCATGGCATTGGAGCAAGACTTGTTGGTGTTGATAAATTTGGCAATAAATATTTTGAAAAACTTGAAGGCGTACAATACGGTAATTCTCCTTTCTGTTAGCATTAAGCTCTAACGTTCTCACTGTCCTTTTTGGTTACAGCAAAATTCTAATGGACTATGATTGACTCGCGGAACATATTTTCTGTAATTGCTAGTATGGAGGCATGTTTTAGGTGTTTTTGGAAAAATACTTACAAAAAGACTTTCACTTTGGAATATTATTAAAGGTTCTCTTGTTGGTTTATTTTGCATAACAGGGAAGATAAATTTATGCAATTTATTTACTGGTTGTTGATAAGGAACAAGAAAATTGGGTAGTAAGCAGTTTAGAAACTAAAATTCGCTGTCAGACAATTCTGAATACAGCAAGAACACTTTTTAAATGTTGTCAATTAAAATTTAATATGATAGTGAGGTCCAATAGAATTCTGTCAGTTGTTATGGAGCCATTCGTTATCATGCTTATCTCCTGTTCTCCTGTAGGACGACATAGATGGGTTGAGTATGCAGAGAAGGGTCGCTACAATGCTTCTCAGGTGCCACCGGAGTGGCATGGTTGGCTGCATTATATAACTGATCATACTGGAGATGAGGCAAGTCCTTCTATGAAATTGCAGAGTCATCTATATGAACAAATGAAATGAACACAATTATTTAAGATGACATTTTTCTTTGCAGCTGTTGCTGCTGAAACCTAAGAGGTATGGAGTGGAACACAAGGAAAACTTATCGGGTGAAGGCGAAGCGTATATTTACCATTCCAAGGGGCATGCCCTAAATGCGGAGCAAAGGGACTGGACAAGATACCAGCCATGGGAACCCATGAAGGCCAAGTAGTTACGCATGGACTCGGATTTTGGATTTTGGGATTTGAGGCATTTTGTGCTCATCTTGATGATGATGATGAATAATATCTGGATTAGTTGGCAGACTGAAGTTTTTCTTCTGTAATCAGAAAGAATTTCAGGCATCTTTTTGTTTGTGGCGGCAATTTCATGGATGGAGCTAAATGTATATTCATTAGACGTCTGCCTCTGGTCTGGAGTAGGCGAGTCTGAGAAAATTACTGGGGCCTACGGTAGTAGGGGTGATTATTCGGTTTATTCGGTTCAAACTGAATCGAATTATTCGGTTTTCGGTTTTGGATACCAAGAAACCGAAATAACTGAATTAGTTCATAAAACCAAATTCAAACCGAACCGAAATGTTTCGGTTCAGTTTGGTTTAAACCGAATTAACCGAAAAAATGGTAATTAAATTCTATAAGAGATAAAATGAGATAAAGATATTGTTTTTCTTTTCAAATTCCATTCAATATAGAAGGTTCATTGTCCATGCAAAGAAAGAAAATAAAAATTCAAGCTAATTTGGGTTACTTGGTAGCATTATTGTTCATGAAACAAATTAAAAAAATTTTGGTATAAAAAATTTCGGTTACCGAATTAACCGAATTCTAAAATTGAAACCGAACCGAAACTGAAATTTTTGTTATTCAGTTTCAACGGAAACTGAACCGAATTTTAAAATTTTTTTTGGTTTTTCTGTTTTTTCGGTTTCAACCGAATACAGATCACCCATATACGTTAGTTATCTAAATAGACATTCCGGATGTGTAACTGTTTATGGAACAATTCCAACCATATCATCTTTAAAATTCTTGAAGTACCAACGTGTCTCCTTTGCCTAAGTTGTTAGACTCTCTCTACCTCGGGACGTTGTTTTTGTCTCTAAACCAAAGTGTCTGTACAATTGTGAATAATTTTTTTTTTTTATATTTAGAATCATTACAAGTAAAAGAGTTAGAGGATATTAAAGTAAACATGAGGAGCTGAGTATCTGCTGTGCCATGCCTGGGAGGAGTCTGGTTGCAATTTTGACTACTTTTAAATATTTGGTATTTTTGGAGTATGGGCAGCATTAGAACCCAGGTCTTCTATTTAGAATGTACCATTATGTTGTTAGCTAGGGTGGGAACACGGGATCAATTACACATTCCTATATTTAGGGTAATGTATTGCTTATATGTGTTTGTCCACTTACAAGTAGTCGTGGCCAGTGGGCCGACCCGACCTGGGTTGGAGTTTCTGAACCTAGGCATGGACCGCATCAAAGCGGGATGAGCCTGGGCCGGGTCTAACCTGGGCCCAAGCTGGGCCAGGACGAGTCTGAGATGGGCCGAGTTAATCCGATTAAAAAAAGTGCATTTTAATATGTTTTCAATCGTTGTTTAATAGTAATTTTATGAAATATATATTTTTTAAGAAGAAGTACCACCGCCGGTGCAAAATTTATTAATAAAAAAACCAAACATCACTTATATAATTTGAAACGTGCCTTACACTTGAAAATGGAAAAATGTTCCATGAAAGAAAAGGTAAAATTTAAGATTTGTGCTTAACAGCATAATCTAATCAATTACATTCTTTAAATTATAATGAAAACCTACAATCTACTCTTGTTGGTCATTATCAGAAGGGATCTCATCATTGGAGCTTTTAATATCTTATTTCCTTAGAGTAGCAAGCGCCCAATCCTGGTTACAAACACAAACCTCAACGGCTTCAAGTGTGAGCCTTACTCGTTTCTCCAAGATGACTCATTTCCCAACATTAAAGGTGGCCTCGGAGGCTACGGTTGAGACCGAAATTACCAAAATCTCTTGCGCCAGTATGGATAAGATCGAGAATCTTCATCTTTTGTTCTTTCACCACTCGAGGATGTCTTCTTCATTATTTTCAAATGAAGTGAGGAGGTAATCATCCTATTCTGCCAATCCCGGGTTTATGGGTCTCGGTCGTTTGAGGATACTCGCCGCTAGGTTGAACCTTGATGATGATGAGGAGGTGGAATGTCGGGCAGGTGTTGGATCGGATGACCTAACCTTATCAGAATACTTAATGGAATAGAGTTTGTATAACTCTCTCAAATTGTGGTTAGCTTCAGCAGAAATAGCAAATGCAGAAACTTGTGCTTGACCTAAATATGTATGATAGTATGCTTCTAACAATTGTAGACAACCTGTGATTTTGATATTTGGATTTAATGCACATGCAACAAAATAAATTTGTGGGATTTGTTGAAAATAATCAAGCCATTTCTTTTGCATTACTTCAACAGTTGGTTTCAAAAACTCAACGTCCTTGTATTGGTGGAAAACATAGACGATGTTTACAAAATATAACATTGCTTGGTGCATTGTTGGGTAATAAACCCTAAAGAAAAAGTTTGTTGCCTCATAATAATATCTAAGCAACTCAACTAACTTAAAACATTTTTTCCAAACCTCGTCCGTTAGCTAGTCGACTTGCACTTTTGAGTTCACAAAGCGAGTCAAAAAATTTATCTATGGTTGAGTGTAATTTAATATTTTAAATGTTAAGTTCCATCGAGTGGGGGCAATTGATTTTAAACCTTTTCCAAGAAAAATTCACCCCATTTTCAATACAAAATATTTTAAATTCACGAGCCAATTTGTTCCTTGTTTTAACAAAAAATAAAACATTCCGAATTGGCTCAATTTGGTTTTGCAGTAGTTGTAAACCATTTTGGATACATAAATTCAAAATGTGACATAAGCAACAAACATGAAAAAAATTTCCATCAAGCAGTGGTTTTATTTCTTTTATCAATTCTCTCATCATCGAATCATTGTTTGAAGCATTGTCAAAAGCAATAGACAAAACTTTATCGGCAACAAAAAATTCACGTAAACTTTCAATAATGTAGTTAAAAATATTCCAATCCGTATGATCAGATTTCATACATTTGAAAGCAATTATCCGTTTTTGAATAACCTATTCATCATCTATCCAATGAGAAGTTACACAATAATAATTTTGTCCTATTGAAGATGTCTACATATCATATGTAAATGACAGACAATGATCAACGGTAGAAAAATATGTTTGTAAATCACTTCTCCTAGTTTCATACAGTTTAAAACTTTCTATTTTAGCCGTTTGCCTAAACGTTTTTTTATAAGCAGGATTTATATTTTCTTGGATGAATCTTTCTAAGTGTTCATCCTCAGCTTGTCTAAATGTTTTTTCAGTAATCATCATCCAATTAATTAAACCTTGTCTAACAGTTTTTGGATTAAATTGAAAAATACCTGGAACGCCAGAGCTGCCAACATCCGTCAGTTGTGTTTGTCCATCGGAAATGTCGCTGATGTCTCCATGGACTTTGCTCAAGTGCCTCGTGAGGGTGCCAGTCTTGGAGTTCAATTTGTGTGCAAATTTGTTGTCGCAATGTTTGCACTTAATATACCTCGTTTCGCCTTACCAAACTTGATCAAAATGCGCCCAAAAGGAAGCCTTCAAATTCCCGCTCTTCATTTAACTCTGCTCGGGTTGCTCGGGTTGTGGCATCAATTGGGACCCCTCGGCACCAAGTTAGGTCGGTGAAATTTCCTCAACATTATCATTAGAGAGTTTATCATCAAGGCCAAGGTCATATGCCGCCATGTTGATGTTTGGATCATTGTCAGCAATTTCTTTTGAATGTGAGCCTCGATTTTTGCGGAACAAACGTCATCGGAAAAATGAACCGACCCCTATGCCGAATGAGAAGGAGGCAACACCCTTGCCCTTGCCAAAGTTCTTCCCTCATAAAGCCATTAGTGGAAGAAAATAATTGAAAAGATGGAAAGATGATTAAGAGACAATTAAAAAAATATTAGTGAAAGATTTAAAAACTTGGAGAGAGATAATAGAGAGAATGAGAGAATATTGTAGGAGATTGGAGAAGAGAAGATTGGTGTGAGGAAGTGTGGGAAGGAGGCTGCCTATTTATAGAAGAAGAAAAAATTCGTTTTACCCAAAAAGCCCTAGAAAACTAGCCGTTAATGGCTGTTGACTGAGGGTAAAAAAGTCTGGGGATAAACAAAAAGTTTGGAGCTGTTAGGGGGGGGAGGGTGTAATTTTACCATTTTTTTCAAAAATTCTGAAATATGCCAACGGAAAGTTGAACGGTTGACCTGGCCGCCGATCCGGTCCGGTCCGAGTTTGTGCTTTCGTGGGCCAATCCGTCTACTTTGGGCTCCTTTTCTCTCCTAGGCCCAAACTCGCCCCGCCATCCTTCGAGTTCAATCCGTGCTGGGCCAGGCCCGGGTTTGATTGTGCCGGGCCGAGTTTGACTCGAGCCGGTCTAAGTAGGGCCTGGGTCGACTCAGCCCAGTGGCCACCACTACTTATAAGCCACCTCTTTATTTAAAGAAACTATAATTAGTTATATATTTGCTTTTTAGTGTGCTATGTGTAATTATATATGTGCATAATAAACTACTTAGCATCCTATCTAGTTTCTAGTTCATTTTACTTTTGTGCTTTGTTATAAATCAATTCTTCCTTCCTTCCACTCAATTGCAAACGGGTTATCAACTTTCTTAATTGTAGTGGGCAAACAATTTCCAAAATGGGTTATGGTTAGGAGGCAATTATCTCTAATCTCGCTCCTAGGGTTTGACTTTTGTCTCAAGTTTTATTTTTTCACATAAGGGATCTTGAGTCTCATCTGTTGTACCGGTAGTTTCCCATTGTTATTAATTCACTCTAAGGTTATTCCTAATTATCATCTGCAAGTATTGATCTCTATACTTGTTGCTTACTATTGTCTATTGCTTGCCATTGACGTATTTGGGGAGCGTTAGTTGTCTGGCCTTTCCATTTGCATCCATTGCCCTTCTTCGTCTCTATATGTTATCTTGCCACCTGGTAGCTAACTATGGAAGCAATTTGGTAACAATGTCAGTTCCTATCACTATAGGAGACTCAGACTTGTGTGGAATCCGTTACATCCATCTTCCAGTATTCAGAGAAGGAAATCATTAAAGTGCTCATCCCAGTCTTGTGGCACTAGGAAACATTGCAACTCTTGTATTGCCCCAGGGTAGGGTGCTCAGTACGCACTTACTATTCAACTTAGTATTCTAGCTCTCACTTGCATGTAGCCTAAATATACCACGCCTAAATGACAAAATAAGTCCCCAGGAATGGTGAGCCCATCATCTTTGACCAAAGCATTAGAGGTCCTAATTCGGATTTCCTCTAGAGATGCATGTTGATCAAAATTTGAGATCCCAGGCAATTTGCAATCCCATATTTTCAGTCTTAGATTGGTTATATGCCTAGGATTTGGAGGCTCCAACCTATATTATTGGTGCAGCAAGCCCAAACAGGTTTCTCATTCACTTCTAGGTCAAGAATGTAGGATCTCTCATCATTATTGAATGTTGCCCCTTAGAATATGAATGGGGCACGCCATTTTTTGACTCTAATTGCTAATGCTTCCATGTGACAGCCCCTCGATGGTATACACAGGAAACCTATGGTAACTTGTCCTACACTAGTCACAATTGGCTAATTGATTAAGTGCATACTAGTTAAAACTTTTGTGCTTCTAATTAATTAACATATTATGAAACCATGCATAAGTAATGCTTTGACTTAAATAATAAATCAGGTAATGAAATATAACATATTGCCATGACATTTCATTGAAACCCAAGCATCAAAACTATCAAAGTATATAAATAGAGGTGAATTTAACTACACACAATCAACTATGTGCAAGAATCCATACAAAGAAGACTGCTCACACCCTAGAGTCAACTACTCAACCATGTACATTAGAGGCAAATAGTGTACAAAATTATATACTGAAGCTAAACTATTGAGATCCATAACTAGCTCCCACCTCAGATTAATCCCTAAGTGGTAGGCTCCAAAGCCTTTCCTTATGCCACACTAGCCTTTGTGAGGTAAATAAACAACTATACTTAGTACCATAACTTATCTAACAAGTAAACCACAAATCTAGAATCACAAGGATTCAAATAAAGAAGATAATTGCTTGTGACCTTAGCTCACAACCCTCAATGGTTGCTAACTATATAGAACCATAAATTGTACAACAAATACTAAAGGAATAAGAATCAACAATTCTCAGTAAGGGATCTTTCAACCTGCAAGAAAAATAATGAGAACATACATAATCATTATATGTAGTCAACTGTGAGCTCATACAATTTGAGGCTAAACTCAACACACACTTGTTTCTAACCTTTAGGACTTGTCCTCTACCCAGTACCCATATAGACGTCACTTTGTGCTATAGAGTTTTGGCCTCTAACTTGCTTCTAGCAAGTCTTGGCTTGCTGATCTAGTGAGCTTGGCTCACCATTAACCCTCCCTTGATTGTTGTATAGGTGAACATGGTGGATGCACCTCGTTTGAGTTGCGAGGAACTCATTAGGTGTACTAAGCTCCCACAGAGAGCTTCAAGCTATCAATCTTACCTAAGTTAATTGTGTACTAAGCCTCTGCCTCATAATCCTACCAAGAGTGCACTAGATTCTCACTTGTGCCTCAAGTAACTTGCTTAGGCTAGAAGTGTAATAAACCTCCACTCAAGGTGTTTACCTATCCACCATTGCTTGGTCCACTTTAGTGGAATGAGAATTATCATGGTCAGGTTCATACTCACTTGTTCCTAGGTGAACTAAAGTTCCTGCATTGGAACCTCGAACTTGAAGGCCAAGCTAGGTTTCTGATGGTACTAAACCTTACACCAAAACTAAAGATGTGTTATTGTGGCAATTAAACTAGTTTCCTTCGTGGCCACATCAAAACGAAGAAACTAAATATCTCTTAAGAGAGTTTCAGAAATCTTGGGGCACCACTGGGCATTCACTACCCTTAGGTGCCCTAGGCACCCCTTCCTTGGCCTTTCCCTGAAGCCTACCTATAAGAAAAGGCCAAACTTCTAGTCCTTACACCCAGGGCCACCGCTCCATTTTCTCAGGGTTGCAACCTTGGCATCTTGAGTGCTGCAGGCACCCCTGGGGCTGCGGCTTCCATTTCCTAGGGCCATAGCCCCGATGCCAATGGCCCTTCACCTGAAAATGATGCCCTAGGCACCTTGGGAGGCCTCAAAACCCCTCTAAGCATACTAGGGATGCCTCCCCACTTTGTATACTTGGAGAACACATACACTAAATCACAATACATCATTCCTACTAAGCTTATGATGCATCAAAACACCACACTAAGCAAGGCAACAATACTTGTCCACCATGATCAACACTGTCCACCAACTAATGTCATTTATCAAACTACTTGAATTCAACAAGCAAACAAGTTATGACTAGCATCAATTATGTAAATACAATAAATCCATTACCTCAAATAATAACTTGAGTTTTAAACACTATAAAAATTTTGCACTACTTGGGCTTTAGTTTATAAAAATGGTGTTTTAACTCTCAGGACTCAGCTCGATGCTCCGAGATGCAAAATTAGCATCGTTCCCCCAGTAACACCGAGTGTCGTAAAATATTTGAAACATACTAAACCTTAGCTAACTTACTTGATTTTGCTAATTCACCTAAATTAGGACATCTAAGTTTGGGATTTATGAGCTTACCTTGCTCAATGAGTTTCCTGCTATGAGGGCTAAAATATTCTCCCAACCTTGGAGAATTTGATCCTGTAAATTGAATCTCCCCACCTTAAGGAACTTTCCTAGGAAACGGTGCCAACATATCCTAATCAACCCTACCAGCGGTGTCAATCCCACAATAACCCACTTGGAGCTTAAATTCCCAGCTTGCTTAACTAACGCCCTCCAGTTGTTCAAGTTAGGTCTTCACTTGTATAAGCACCATGATTCATGCCATACTTTGTGCTCACAAAATTTTAATTAATGAATGTTTTACCTCAGGTGGGAGATCCCTTCTAATTTTCAGTGGCCGCTCAGGGGCTATTCTCACCTCCTCTGATTCTTTATTGATTGGCAAACAAGGATTTGACTTTTTCAAGGCCTTTTCCTTTATTCTTTTAAAATCACTCAGGCTTGCTGACTTTTTGATGAGTGGACGCCTCTTAAAACTGGCAATATAATTTTGCTTAATCGCTACTTGGTTAATGAAAATTGTGGCATCTTCTAAAGGGGTTGCAATGACCATGGTTAGCCACTTAACATCCCTACGTATATATGGAAAAATACCTACATGGGCTTTCCTAATAGGGCATTATATAAGGAGGGTATGTCCAAAGCTAGGAACTCAACTTCTTGAAAGTAGCACATTATACTGCCCCTTGAGATCTTTTTATTAACATCAGAAGCAATGTCACCATCCCTATGTCAAAGACCTCATCTCATTTGACCCTAAAGCTAAGTCTGGATATAAGGACTAAGGATAACGTCTTGACCTTTAATCTTTTCCAGTAGTAGAAAAAAAATCATATTAGAGTAAGCCCTTATGTCTTGGTAGACCATTTCCATGTTGAAGTTGTTGATGTGGGCAGTGATTAGAAGGGGGTCATGTGTGGATAAAATGATGCAAGAACCATCTGGTCTTGTTAGCACATTCTTGCGGTCAACAACCTTGACATAGGCTTAGCACATTCTTGGGGTCAACAACCTTAACATAGGCTATCTTTCAAGATTGCCTTTTTTTGGACAATGAGGACTTGCCCTTTGTGATCATGTGAATGATCCTTGCTAGAGGGCCCAAATTCTGATAGTTGATCTCTAATTTTGGGGTACGGGGCCTTCATTTGGCCCCGTTCGCACTTCGGGTCCCGTTAGTTGTCATCATGCCATCGGGATCTATCTTTTTTACATAGGGAGATAGGTCGGGCAATGTAATCTTTCAGTTTCTTTTCCCATACAAATTTATCTAGAAAGTCCCAGTGTTCCTAATATTCTTATGTATGCCCTTATCACGATGATAACAACAGTATTTTTCTTGGTTACGTGTTGCTCTTGGAAATAGTGGTGGGCCACTTGGTCACATTCACTTCATCTCCAACAAATACAGAATGTTTGCTTGGGATTTCCAGATGGGGTTATAAGAGATATCCTTCTAATTGTGTTTCTTTTCTGAGGTGAGCCCTTATTTTTAGCTTTTGATCGCTCTTTATGTTGACCTCCTTTATGTGGCTCCAATTTGTTCAACTCTTTAACATGCATGTACTGCATAGCTTTATCAAGAAATTCATCACTACTATATACCAACTTTTCATGAAATTACCAAGCCTTGCGTAATGGCTTGTAAAGGGACCTTAAAGGAGATATCGCGGATGAGTATGGCTTCTACAATGAACCTCCTGATGTAGTCCCATAGGGATTCATCCTTATTTTGCTGAATCTTGAACAAGTGGGTAGCCATCATGGTAGTGGGGTAACTGCTTAGGAAGTGCTTGAAAAAGGTTTGGGAGAAATACTAAAATGATCAAAACTGGAGGCCCCTATCAATCCCCAACCAGCTGGCTATCGCCCTCATAAGAGTTAAGCTAAAAGCCCTGTACATGACAACATTAATAGCCTTTTTAACCGCATGGAAGTAACATAACTTTAAAGATGGTTCACAGGCCTGGTAAGCCTGTCATGAAGATCAATCTTAGGCATTCTGAATCCCTCTAAAGTAGAGGCATTAATGATTTCTTTAGAGAACAGCTAGACCCACAAGTAGTTGATGTCTATGCTGGCGGGGAGTAGTCCATTCTGGAGTAAAGGCCGCTGTCTTTGACACGGCCGCCCATGGCCCTGCCTAGGAAACTTGTTAGAATGAATCTCACAGTGGTTGCAACTGGCTAGTTATTTATGTGTGCCAAATTAAAACTTCATGTCACTAGTGAATTAACCAAGAAATGCAAGTATGCGTTGAATTTTTCTTTGACTTGAATAAACATGAATCTATAAAACATTCACATTTTCCTAGGCATGTTTCCGTGGAAACTAGAGTTCAAATACTCAAAGCATATAAATCCATCATTTATATCATCATAATCACATATAAAAACCATGTGAGGGCATTCAACAAAAGAAGACTAATGCTCCTCACCCAAGAGCAACCCTAGAGTCCTTTACTCAATCCATAAAGAAAGGAGGCAACTAGTGCTTGCAATATACATAAGGCTTTCCTACTGATATCTTTCCATCTAATTCCCACCTTAGATGCAGTCCTGGTGGCGAGCATCAAAAAGTCCTCCACGTATTCTACTAGCCACTACAGGCAAGGAAAACTATAGTTAGCAAGAAACCTTAACCAACATGTAATCATAAAAACTAGAATCACAAGGATTTTCATAATATTTTACCTGCAACAAAAGACTACAATGACAACCTCAGTGGTTATTAGGCTCAACAATGTCAAGATCTGCACAACATAAGATGAAGGAGTGGAATTAGTAATTCTTAAGAAGGGATCTTCACCTGTAAGGAAAAATACTAAGGATAACACATATGCGAACATATGTAATCTACTGTGAGCTTGCACAGCATGAGGCTAAACCTATGCGCGTATATTTCAGTCCCTTGAGACTTGTCCTCTACCTAGTCCTTAAACTATAAGACAAAGCCTTGTCTAATAGCAAGCATTGCTTACAAGCCTACCTAATGAAATTCATCACTAGTTGAACCTCTCTTATGTTGTACAGGGGCACTATGGTTGGACTGATAATTCCTAAGTCCTAAAGAACCCACTAGGTGTACTAAGGTTTCCTCATCGAGGCCTAGAACCCAGAAAGTGCAACTAAGTTCTCAACGATGCTAAACCTTTCACCTCAAGTAATGGTGTATTTGTTATGGCCTATCAACTAGTTTTCTCATAAGGCACACCTTTCATCCAAGAACTATGAGAAAACCCTTAGATTATGAATTTTTTTGGGAGTTTTGGAGTGTCATTGTACAATTACAACCCTTAGGCACCCCCAAAACCCTCCTAGTCCTCCCCTAATTCCTTCAACAAAAAGTGATGTTTGCTGGCAAAACAGGCCATTGGGGTTGCAATGCCCCTAGCATTGCAACACCACAGGCTTTTCGCTTGGGTATCGAGGAGGGGTGTCCTGGGTGCTGCAGTGCTAAGGGCATGAGGGCCCCATCCTTTAATCCAAGAAAAGCTTCCTTAGCCACTTGGAAGGCTTCTTATGGCCTCCAAGCATGCTAAGCATGCATCCTTTCTACGTATGCCTACAAACCAACTTGCATAGGCCACAAATACACCATTACAAACATCCTATGATACATCAAAACAACACATAAGCCACAAATCCAAGCCTAGTACACCATGAACACACTTGCCCTCAACCAATGCCATTCACAAAACTACTTGATTTTATCAAGCAACAACACTCAAATAGCATCAATTGAACATAAAACCTTAAATCGCTTACCTTAATTTCAAGTAACAAGCAAGGATCAAGCAATTCCTTATCAAGAACAAGGTTCCTCTAAGATTTACCTAGGTTCCAAGCAATCCAAGACAAATGGCATCAAATTAACACATACTAAACAAACCTCATACCATAAAACATTAAACAAACAAGAAATCATCAAGGATTCAAGCTACCTCATGAGCAAACCCAAACCCAGATGGAAAAATGTGAAATACAACTCGAAGATCACAAACCAAGCTTGAAATGAAATACCCAAGGTTTGTAGACCCCTTGGGCCTTCAAATTCCACAAAAAACACTTGATTTTGGACAAGAAATCAAGAAGAAATGGTAAGGGCAAGGTTGAACTTAGGAAAGGAAGCACAATGATCAATGGCAGCTACATCTCCTTCTCCCACAAGTTTAAAGCCTTTAACCCATCAAGCCACCAAACTTTTAAAATGTGACAAAAGGCCTTCTTCCCTAAATAGTTACCAAAGTCAAAACCTGGTCAAACATTGCATACTTAGGCAAATTGTTAGGTTTAAAGCAAGGGTTGGGTTTTAAAACACATTTTTAACTCCTGGGACTCAGCCCAACCCTCTGGGATAAATTACCATCTTGCCCCTAACCTTTTTTGGTGCTATAAATTCCTCAGAACTTAGTAAACCTTGACTAACTTACTTAATCTTGCATAGTTAACTTGAAATAAGGTATTAAACTAGAAATTTAATTAATTTACCAACCTCAACTGAATTTTCTACTAAGAGGGCCGTAACATTCTCTCCCTCTTTTAAAATTTGGTCCTCCAAATTTCGCTGCAACTGAGGAAATTTACCAGGATACCTTTTTAGTATATCCTGCTCTGTTTCCTAAGTTGCTTTTTCTTAAGTATGGTTTGACCAAAGGATCTTAACCATTGAAATCCACTTGGTTTGGAGTTTCCTAACTTGCCTATCAAGGATCTTAATGGGCCTTTCCATGTAGGTCAAGTCCTCCTAGATGGGACCCATTGATGGGTTAACTACTAGTCTCGGATCAACTATGCACTTTCTTAGAAGACTAACGTGAAACACGTTATGCACTTGGGGCAAGTTGGGCGGTAACGCCAATCGATATACAACTTTCCCCACTTTCTCCAAGATCTCACAGGGTCCAATGTACCTAGGGGGCCAATTTACCCCTCTGCCCAAATCGGGCTATTCCCTTCATAAGATATACTTTGAGCAGTACTTTATCACCAACTTCAAAACTCAAATCTCGTCTCCTCAAATTTGTGTACTTAGTCTACCAGTCATTTACTACTCTAATCCATTTTTGGATTAATCTAATCTTAGCCGTGGTGATGGCTATGATCTCAGGACTGATGACTACCTTATCTGAAAGGCCAGCCCAACAATGGGGCATCATGTGTCACCTACCATACAATGCCTTATATGGTGTCATACCTATAACAGTTTGGTAACTGTTACTGTAAGCAAACTCGATGAATGGTAAGTATTGGTCCCAATCACCTATGAAGTCTATGGCACACACACATTGTTGGGTTTTGGGAGCCAAACAGATGTAGTGGAATATAATTGAAACCCTCCAGGATCTAAGTGAAACGGGATAAATCGGGTGTTCAAAAATTGTATACCTAATTCGGTTGAGATTTTTCATCCAATTGTTGAGTCGAATCATAAAACTTTAATAGTTGACGTATTCAAGCTCTCTATGGTATCCACATGAGCCTTTCGAGATCACCACCCCTCCACCACGTCCTGACAGATGCGTCCCTCTTGAGCCCGCAGTGCTAGCTTGCATCCTCCAAAGAATGGCAAAAAAAAAGTGCGGTTAGAACCTTCAGAACCTTTCTAATTTCGTCCTTAGGGAGGCTAGGGTAAGAGCTATAAAATTCTCACTATATGATGTATTTATAGTGAGACTCAACTCCCAAGCTTAATGGGTTTCAAAACCCTAATCCAATTAGGCTTAATTTCGGGCTTAATTAATGGCTCAACCTTTGGGCTAATTATTAATCTGAAATTATTATGAAACCAAAACCCAAACAATTTGACCCAAACACTCAAATAACCCAATTGGCTCTATGTTTGCAACTCAATAGGCTCATATCACAATGACAATGATTATAAATCACATTTATGATCATAAACAATGAGTGGTGTCTAGCAACATATCATTGCTACACAAATGACAAGATAGTCAGTGATTCGACTAAACCTCTATGATCATTATCCGTATATTCACTGTACATTTATCCAAGATATCAAGACCAAGCACGAGACATGGAACGTGTCACTCTCATATAGCCCGATCTATGGTTTATTGATTATCGAGTAGACTAACTTAAACTGATGACATTGATATCGTATATCAACTCATCTGACTATGGCCATGCATTTTCTTAGTCTCACTTTATCAAGGGCCCCAAAGATGTCACTCCTGTTATATAGGAAGGACAAATCCCATATTGCTCATATAAAACCCTCCACATGATATGTGACATTCCCAATGACCACCTTCATATTCACTCAGTTACAAGCAACAAAAGGAAGTATCAAAGTATATAAACTCGAAACTTTCATGATCTTAGGTCAAAGTACTCATATACCATGATCACTATAAGACTTACTTATGACACTCATATAATGATCCATGTAGCATTCTCATGGTGGGTTGGAATTCAAAATTTTTGTTTAATTTTGCTCTTTATTCTATACTTTCTTCAATTCATTTGACTATAGTCGGGTGATAAGTGTAGCTTACCCTGAAGAAAGTATATCCACTATTTTATATAATATATTTAATATTTTTACAACTTAATTATTTTTGACGTTTACATGAACTAAAATAGAAAATAGAAAAAAGGGCAAATGACATATTTATTTTGGAATAAAATTAGAAAAAAAATGAAAAAAATTCTCCTACATAAATATGATAAACTAACTCTTATTGAAATGAAAAAAAATATATGCATTATGATAATTTTGAGATAAATCAATATTTAATAAATTTTAATTTCGCACCTAGATACTAAGGATGTGTGTATCTACTACTTTGGTTGCTGCGATGGTTAGATTGCATGCTTTTTAAGGGTAGGATTTCAATTTTCAATTCCCTCTTCATAGTATGTAGGGATGTTTAAGAATACTATTATTCTAGGGTTATAATTTGTTTAATTATGTTACGCGGAAATAAATAAGAAACACAATTATTGGAACGATGCCTCAATAAAATATCATGACTCAATATGAAAAATACAATTATCTCATGATTGGCTTTTGGACACAACACTAACACACGTAACATATCTTCCAAAGTTTGTATCACTCTCTCATACTGCCCGTTAGTTTGAGGATGAAAGGCAGTACAAAGACAAACTTTACTTCCTAACGCCTCTTGGAAAGCATTCCAAAACCTTGATACAAACCGAGGGCCCCTATCAAATATGATCTGATCTGGTACGCCATGCAACATCATGATCTCCTTGATATACAACTGAGCCAACCTTTCCAATATATAGGTAATCTTTATGGGTATAAAGTGTGTCAACTTGGTCAACCTATCAACCACCACCCATACCAAGTCATATTGGCTCCAGATATTTGGCAATCCAACTAAGAAGTCCATCATAATGGATTCCCATTTTCTCTCTGGTAGTGGTCAACTTTGGAAAGTACCTGCCAGCTTCTAGTCCTCTGCGTTTATCATTTGGCATGTTAAACATTTAGCCACCTACCCAGCCATATCTTTCTTAAGTCCTAGCCACCAAAAGTGTGTCATCATGTCATAGTACATCTTATTAACACCAGGATGAATACTTAGCCTACTACTATTTGTCTCGTGTAAGACTTGCTGCCTAAGTCCTTCCACATTTAGCACATAGAGTCAATCCCCATGGTGTAGTATTGCATCCTTGTACCGGAACTCTTTCCTCATGGTACCAAGCATCTGCTCATTCAAAATTTTCTCAACAATGGATCCTTACTTTGAGCATCCTTGACCTTAGCTAGCCAGGTTGATTGAATCTCCAAAGTGTAGACTAAGGACTTTCCTCGATCTTGCTATAGCTCATGCAAAGCCGAGAAATAATCCCTAGAAGAACTTGTAACCTGATCCGTAAACAGAACCACTCCCGTGTATTTCTGACTGGGAGCGTCTGCCACCATATTTCTTTTCCCAGCATAATACTCAATTAAACATCATAATCTTTTATGTACTCGATCCACTGATGTTGCCTCATGTTCAACTCCTTCTGAGTGAACAAGTATTTGAAACTTTTGTGGTCGATGAAAATCCAAAATGATCTCCCCATCAAGTAGTGCCTTCAAAGCTTGAGTGCGAAGACTATCACCGCTGGCTCAAGGTCATAAACTGGTAGTTCAACTCATTAGGCCTTAATTGGCTTTAGCCATAAGCGATCACCTAATTCTCCTACATTAATACATATCCCAGACCAGAACCTAATGCATTAGTGTACATTGTAAAGCCTTGTTCGAGTTTGGAAAGATGAGTATCAGCGCGACCGTCAAACTCTTCTTTAGCTCCAAGTAACCCTCCTCACACTTCGGCGTCCAATCAAACTTTTGAGCTTTTTTGGTCAAGGTTGTCAATAGTGCCACTATCATAGAGAATTTTTCTATAAACCTTTTATAGTAGCCTGCCAAGCCTGAGAAGCTCCATATCTGTGTAATTGTAGTTGCCCTTTTCCACTCGACTACCGCCTAAACCTTCTCATGGTCAACCGAAAAACCTTGGGCACTTATAATGTGTCCCAAAAACGGTAGCCTCTTAGACCAAAACTCACACTTAGACAACTTTTCATAGTACTGATTATCCTTCATCACTTGCAAACCTATCGTAAGGTGCTCCTCATGCTCCTAGGTAGACTACGAGTATACCAAAATATAATCAATGAAGACTTCAACAAACCGATCCAAGAACAATTTGAAGATCTTATTCATGGTTTTCATGAATACTATTGGGGCACTGGTCACACCAAACAGCATGACTGTATACTTATAGTGCCCGTATCTTGTCTAGAAAGCGGTCTTCAAGATATCTTCCTCCTTAACTCTAATCTGGAAGTATCTAGACTGGAGGTCAATCTTAGAGAACACCTTCGTCCCTTCAATCTGTCAAATAGATCCTAGGAAACGAATATTTGTTCTTGACTGTTACTGCATTCAACTTCTTATAGTCGATGCACAATTTCAAAGTTTCATACTTCTTCTTCACAAGCAACACTGGGGCTCCACACGGTGATACACTAGGCCTTATAAAGCCTTTCTCTAGCAACTTTTCCAATTGCTTCTTCAGCTCATCCATTTCAGAAGCTGACATTAAATAAGGAAGTATTGAAATTGGTCCTGCTTCAGGCTCGAGGTGAATGGAAAACTTGATGTCCCGCTTGGGTGGTAACTCAGGCAATTCTAGTAGGAACACCTTAGGAAATTGATTGGCTAGGGAAATTTCCTTAAGTTCCTCTTTTATGGCCACCCCATTCAAAGTATAATACACTTCCTCGTTGACTATAGGTATGTAGTCTATAAGTCTAAGGTACAAACTTTTAGGACTAGTTGCTAACCCTCATGTGCAATGCAAGTCACTCTAGCCCCCTCAGCATCAATAACGTCGACTAAGTGATTAGCATAGTCAACTTACGCCTTGTGCTTACTTAGCCAATCCATTCCCAACATTATGTCATATGACCTCAATTCTATAACCCATAATTCACAAGAAAAGTCATGGTTGCCTAACTACAAGGGACACCTAGTAACCAACTAGTTGGTCACGACAAAACTCCTCCCTGTAGTGATAATGAGTTTCAACTCATTGGAGATATCACATTACAATTTTAATCTATCTACTAAGGCAGACGATATCACAGAAAGAGTAGCACCAGTATCAAACAGTACTCTAACCTTACCATTCTAAAATGTAAAGTTACCTCGAATGGTGGCTGGCTTCTTGGTCACCTAACTAGCCAAGGTAAAGACCCTCAGCTGAACTGCTGCTACGGCCACATTAGGTTGATTCCCTTGCCCAATGATTACTCTAACCACAGTTGTTGCAAATGTTGGTTCCCATAGTGCATGGCTTGGAGCCATGAAACCTCCTATGCCTGGGGCACAAGCCCTCTTTCTTTCTCTTGGTTGGCCATTGAGTCTCGGCCGCCTTTTCTACCGTTGGACACTTTTTCGGCACTCTTTCCTAGGTTGGATGGCTCAAGCTCCACTTTCTTTCCCTGAATCCTCAAGTCTTCAAACTCCCTTTCTAGAGCTAACGCATTTTGAACCATTTGGTGATAGCTCCAAATGTCCACTGTTGCCATGTACCTCTGAAGCACAAGCTTAACGCCTTGGAGGAATTTTTTGGCCTTGAGCTCATCATTTCTGGCCATGTATGGAGCATATCGAATGAGTAAATTATAGCACTGCTCATGCTTTCTTACAGACATCTCTCCTTGGCAAAGAATGGCCTTAATAGCTTTTTTTTAGAGGGAGGGCTAGTTTATGGTAGGATGATGTCCTAGAGATACTGAAGAAAAACAATGGAAATTGCCTGGAGCATAAGAAAAAGGTGCTCAAGTGGTCGGACTTATTAGGGTCTCCTAACCCTCTACCTTATTAGTGTCGCCTAACCCATCAAAGCTTGGTGGGTCAACCGCCTTGAACTTTACTGCCTTGAACTTTTCAAGTAATCTCATCTGATGTGGAGTTTCTCCCCTCCTTGGAGCCTTCATAACTTCCTGCTCCCCCTCATGCTCATAAGCTTGGTCTTGCCTCTTATGAGCCCTAAGCACCTGCTGATAGTCAACATGCCTCTCTTGACCTTGGGGTGGGTCATTCCCTTGGTCATCATCTTCTTGTGCAGCCCCTCTATTCTCTTGGTCTTGAAATAACTCTTTCAAAATGGTGGTCATGCCTTGTGCCACTTGCACCAAGGTCTGAGTCATCCCCTGAAGCACATTGGATATCTCATCCAACCTTTCCACAACCAGGTCACTAGAACCTTCACCAGGTTCCCTAGCCTCCTTTGAAGCTCCTAACCTAGTGTCAACCATAATAACCTCCAACCAAAGCTAGACAACATTACACAAGTGCTGGTTAATACTAACTATCCTAATACATGGACTTTAAACTATATTTCAATTCCTAGCCACCAATGTCTATGAACCAAGCTATAAAACCAAACTGACACAGCCGCCCATGGCCCTGCCCAGGAAACTTATGAGAACAGATCTCACGGTGGTTGTAATTGGATAGTTTTTTATGTATGCCAAATTAAAACTTCCTATCACTAATGAATTAACCTAGAAATGCAAGTATGCATGCAATTATGCTCTAACTTGAGTAAAAATAAATCTATAAAACATTCATATTTGCCTAGGCACGTTTTTCATGAAAATTAAAGTTCAAATAGTCAAAGTATATAAATCCATCATTTTTATCATCATAACTACATATAAAAACCATGTGAGGGCATTCAACAAAAGAAGACTAATGCTCCTCACCCAAGAGCAACCCTAGAGTCTTTTACTCTATCCATAAAGAAAGGAAGCAACTAGTGCATACAATATACACATGGCTTTCCTACTGATATCTTTACATCTAACTCCCACCTTAGATGTAATCCTAGTGGTGAGCCTTAAGAAGCCCTCCGCGTACTCTACTAGCCACTGCGGCCAAGGAAAACTATAGTTAGTAAGAAACCTTAACCAACATGTAATCATAAAAACTAGAATCACAAGGATTCTCATTATATTGTACCTATAACAAAAGACTACCATGACAACCCCCAGTGGTTATTGGGCTCAACAACGTCAGGATTTGCACAACATAAGATAAGGGAGTGGAAATTTGTAATTTTTAGTAAGGGATCTTCACCTGTAAGGAAAAATACTAAGGACAACACATATATGAACATATGTAATATACTGTAAGCTCGTACAGCTTGAAGCTAAACCTATGCACATATGTTTCAGTCCCATGGGATTTGTCCTCTACCTAGTTCTTAAACTACAAGGCAAAGCCTTGTCTACTCGTAAGTATTGCTTACTAGCCTAACTAGTGAAATTCATCACTAATTGAACCACCCTTATGTTGTATAGGGCACTATGGTTGGATTGATAATTCCTAGGTCCCGAAGAACCCACTAAGTGTACTAAGGTTTCCTCATCGAGGCCTTGACCCCAAAGGTATAACTAAGGGCTCAACGGTGCTAAACCTTCCACCTCATCTAATGGTGTATTAGTTATGGCCCATTAGCTAGTTTTTTAATAAGGTGCACCTTCCATCCAAGAACTATGAGAAACTATGAGAAAAGCCTTAGATTATGAAGGAGTTTTTGGCGTTCCAGAGTGCCATTGTACAATTACAATCCTTAGGCACCCCTAGGACCCTCCTAGCCCTGCACCAGATCCTCCAAAAAAAAGTGAAGTTTGTTGGCAAAACAGGCTATTAGGGCTCACCGTAGCACCACAGGCTTTTTGCTCAAGTATCCTAGAAGGGTATTAATGGCCAGGGGCCTCATCGTTCAGAGTCATGGTGACTGGAGGAGAGACTTCTGGGAGGAAGAACGCTTGGTGGATTGGATCGCCCAAAGGAGAGTGCCTGAAAGCTCAGAAACAAAGGGTTAGGAGGTCCCCGGAGTGTTTTTCCGGGGGGGGAGCCTCCGACGCCCAAGTCAGTGATGGCTGAGAGAAAGGCAGAAAAAATAGCACAAAGGGCTGAGGAGTCTCGCCTGGTAATTTTCTCAGAGTGTGGGAGCAGTGTTTTGCCAACCAGCCTCCTGCCAAGTATTAATTCCTGGTATTTATAGGAGTGCCTAGCCCGTTCAGATCGCGACACGTGTTCGGTCGGATGTTTCCTGAATTTCTGGGCGTAGGAGACAGATAGCTGGTAGCAGGTTGCCTTGAGCCATGTGCTGAGACGGGCCATGATGTGATTTTGATGGCGTCAGTGTGGCAGTGCGCCTTTTGAGGTGGATTGTGGCGTCTATGAATGGATGTGTCAGAGGCTTCCTTAAATGCTTCCATAACTGCTCCTGCCGTACTCCCGAGGTCCCTGGGTGAGGTCGTCCTTTGGTACGGACAGAGCCTCTTCGGGAAACAAGCCCTCAGTTCGGGGGTTCCCAGTTTCAGGGAGTTCCGCCTTCGGGGATATCATGTTCGGCTCGCTATGTCTGGTGCCGCTTTTCCGAAGGCGATCTGTTCACAACCTTGGGGGGGCAAGTAGTGTCCTCAGGTTTTCCTGGCGTGCCGGGCTCGGAGCTCTTCGGCTATCTCCCGAGGTGCATGATCACACCTTTTCTCGGGTAGCGCCAGCTTCTTCTGGCCATTCTTGTGGCAGGGAGTTCGGCCAGATAGAGGCGATAGCGTTTGGCTATCACATGCCCCCCTTTGGAAAGCCGAAGTGAAGACTTCGGTTTTGCATCTCTTTCCGAGGTTGTTTATGGGAGTCTCTTTGGAAGCTCAACCTGTTCCGAGGATGCGCCTTTTGCCCGAAGATCATGGGCTCTTCGGCCTTGGCCTGTTCTTTGGTGTCTTCGAGGCGGAGCCTGTGCCGAAGATACACCTCTTGCCCGAAGGTCATGGGCTGTTCGGCCATAGCCTGTCTCTTGGCGTCCTCGAGTTGGCCTGCTCTTTGTTTCTGCAGGTCTGTTTGGCCAAGCGTGTCAGTCTGAGCGGCGCGTCCCAGTTTTCCAGGGATGTCAGAAGACGTGTCCCAGTTTTCAAGGGACGTTTGGAGGACGTGTCCCCCATTTTTGCGCAGCGGTTGACACATGGCGCTTTGCCATTGGAGGAGAGTCACGTCGGTTACAGAGGGCGCGCCTTTTCAGGTGCAGAGAGCAGTTACGGCGACGGTTCGCCTCCAAAGGGTACTTATGACGATGTTTCGGTTACCCACCTCTGGCTTATAAATAGCCCATTCCATCATAAGTTCCTTTTGCTTTTTCTTCTGCTCTTTTCTCTGCTTTGCCCCTGTTCTTGCACTTTCTTGCTTTCTGTGGCGGAGCTACCTTAATCAGAGCTTTTTTCCAGCCAACTTTCACGACGGCGTCCTCAGATTTTGGCAAATCTTTCGGTGGGTTTTTGTTTTCCAGAGTGTTTTGATCCCTGTGTTCTTTTGAGTTTTTCTCTGGAAACTGTTTTCTTCCGTTTTCAAACTCGTTTTCATGTCGAAAATGCCCATTCCTGAGAGCTGGCAGCCTCTTTTAGCCCATCCTTGTTGCACCACCCCTGCAAAGTTAGAGAGGTGGAAGAAAAAATTCTTTCTTCCCTCTTACGCCATTACTAGGCTGCCTCGTTCTAGCCATTATGCTTTTTCAAACCATAGTAAGGAGGTTACCGTTTTCCGAGCCCAGCTGAAGGCCGGTCTTCGGTATCCTCCCCCGAAGATGGTGTGCGAGTTCTGCCAATTTCATGGCATTGCTGTGAACCAGCTTCCCCCGAACTCGTTCTGCTATTTTAACGCCTACCTCTGCATGTGTGGCGTCTTCGGGATAGAACCCCATTTCATAATCTTTATGCAGTACTACAAGCTCTCTGTGGTCCCGAAGGGTGGCTTCTATTTCATGCTACCTCGGGGATCCGGGAGCAAGAAATTCATGTTCACCTTCGCCACTAAGGATAGCTGGCGGGGGTGGCAACTGGCGGGGGTGGCAACAGAAGTTCTTCTTCATGAAGATGGCTGAGGCCTGGTCGTACGTTCTGACCAAATGGGCTCAGGGAACACTGGATGTGGACGTTGTTGATCCGAGGATGCTGCTGACCCCAGAGTTGGCTCCCGTGTTCGCGGATTTCGACGCCCGCATTCGGGCTGTCTCTGACTGGGATCCCGAGGTCGCTCCGTGCGCCCTTTACCCTTTTCCAATCAACTGGAAGTTGATGACCGAAGAGGTCCTTCTGGAATTAAAGGTGGTAAAGGAGCACAAGACTGACCTCAAGATGCCAGCTCCTGCCATCGCCGGGAAGGATTCCTGGTTGGTCAAGCTTCTTAAGGAGGAGATTTCTTTCGAAACGCTTGTCGAAAGTGAGTCATCTTCTACTCCTTTGCTATTTTTTCCTCGGACTTACGCTGATGTTTCTCTCCTTTTTCAGAGATGGGCGACGGGACTGCCGCCTATTACAAGTCCCTTTTCACCGGCCAAGTGGAGAAGGGCGATCAGACAAAGAAGGCGGCTTCCCGAAGGCGGAAGTCTACTGGCGCGGGTCCTTCGAGGAAACGGGCAAAGAGAGCTGCTCAGGTTCCTCTAGAAGAAATTCCCGAGGAGACTGCCGAGGAGCCTGGGACAGCCGAGGTTCCGGCGCCTGAGGCTGCTGCTTCCGAGGTCCCTTCAACCGACGTCCCTCCTCAAAGTCCTACTGCGTCGCAGGCCCTCCTTGATGTAGTGGTAGAAGTACCTTCTGCCGAGGAGCGGCGCAAGCGGAAGGGCAAGGGCATTTCGACCGAGGAGGCCGAGGACTCCGAGGACGATGTTGTCGAGGTCCCACCAGGTTTGTTTCCAGACAAAGTGTACTTCCTTTGTTTTTTCTGGAATTGCCTTTGTCTCTGACCTGTTTTTCTTTTTCGCCCTGCAGGGGAGTTACTTACCCCGAACTGGGCGGCCGAACACGCGGAGGCGAGGGCCCGTCGCGACGCCAAAGTCCCGCAAGGGAAGATACCAAAGGAGCCTTTCTGGACATTCACGGAGGACATGAACTTGTACTCCGAGGACTGTCCTGAAATGGTGAAGCAGATTTCGAAGGGGGTGCTCACCGAGGCCTCCTTCAAGGCTATAGCGGCGGCCCATCTAGGGGATAACACCCTTGCCGCAAAGATCACCGAGCATGCTGCTCAGGTATATCCTTCACAGCTCTTCCCCTTCAATTTTTTCCTAAGTGTTTGGCTCTTACTGACCTTGCGTTTTATCTTCTTTGCAGCTGCTGGGGTACGCCGGCTTTCTCCGAGTTCGGGTAGCCAGGCAGACGGCATTCCGAGCTTCGGCCTCAGAGGCCCTAGAAAAGGCGAAAGCGACGTGCTCGGAATTGACCGCCAAGAACCAGCAGCTGGCAGATGCTGCGAAGGAGGAAGCTGCCACCCTTCGGGAGGAGTTCCGAAAGGAGAAGGAAGTTTTGATGGCGGACTCCTCCCTGAAGATTGCCGACCTCCGCAATCATGTGGCGGGGCTGCGCGCTGCAAACCAAGACCTTCTCCAAGACAAGGCAAAAAAAGAGAGAATATCATAGTCACACTCTTGTCTGAGAAGAAAACCCTTCAAGCCGAGGTCCAGTCTTTGAAGAAGGAGCCGAAGGGGGAGGAGCGGATAAAGGTGCTGGAAGAGGAGGTCGGGGATCTGAAGGACGAGCTTGACGACCTTGAGCTTAAGAAGAACAAGTCTGATCAAATGAACAAGGTCGCGTTTCAGGACGGCTTCTGCCTCGCTCGGCACCAGGTTCTCCAGAGGTTCCCAGGTCTGGACCTCTCTTTTCTAGAGGGTCTAAACATTCCTGGGGGACCTCGGTGGAAATGGTCCAAGGTCGAACATTTGAACCTTCCTCCTTCAATTCCAGCGCCAAAGGTGGTGGAAAAGGGCGGGCAAGCGAGTGGGTCTCGGGACGCCGCGAACCCTTAGGCTATTTTAGGGCCCCTTTTCCTTCCCTTCTATTTTGTATTCCTTCTTCGGGCACTTCTTTACTGTAAAGCAGCTTTGCTCTTAATGAAGATTTTTTGGCTAAGTGTTTCTTCAAGTTTCTTTATTTCCATTGTCCCGAACACGTTCGCTCAAGAGACTTCGGAAAACCTGCGATCAAAGAAACTTTTTTACCTTCCTTTGTCCCGAGCGCGTTTGCTCGAGAGGCTTTTTGGAAAGTCTGAAAAATTTGACTAAGTCTTTTTGCAGGCTTTTGCATTTCCAATTTGTCTCGAACATGTTTGAACATGATTGCTCAAGGGACTTCGGAAAACCTTCAGTCAAATTTTTGTTTTTCCAGGTGTCCCGAGCATATTTGCTCAAGGGAGTTCGGAAAACCTTCCGCGAGATTTTTCACTTCCCATTTTCCCGAGCACGTTCGCTCAAGGGAGCTCAGGAAATTATCTCTGCGCTGGCTACGGCGAGTACTTCTGCGATATTTTTGTTTTCCATCTTTCCCGAGCGTGGCGGCTCAAGGGACTTTGGAAAGCCATATCTGCGCTTTATTATGGCGAGTACGTCTTGCGCGGAATTTTGTTTTCCCGAGCGTGATGGCTCAAGGGACTTAAGGAATCTGCGCTTTATTATGGCGAGCAGGAATTCTGTACAATTTTGTACTTAAGAACATTTTTTCAAGAGCATTCTGTACCTTGTACAATTCCGCTCAACCTTACGCGTAGAATTTTTTCAAGGCGTCTGAGTGCCAAGTATTTTTCAATTCTACGCCTTCGGCGTCGCCAAGTTTGTACACGCCTTTTCGTACTTCGGCGAGAACCAGATAAGGTCCTTCCCAGTTTGCGCGAAGTACTCCGTGGGACGGCTTTCGGGGTGCAAAGTCAGCCTTTCGGAGAACGAGGTCTCCCTTCTTGATTTCTTTTGGCCTGGCCCGTAAGTTTATAGCCGCGGCCACTCTTTGCTGAAAAGCTTTTCTTCTCAGCTCGGCTATTTCTCTGTGTTCGCCGACGAGGTCGAGCTTGGTTCTGAGGCCGAGGTCGTTTCCACCTTCATCAAATACTTGCACCCGTACTGAAGGTTGAACTATCTCTATTGGGATAATGGCCTCTGTTCCGAAGACGAGTGAGAAAAGAGTCTCCCCTGTGGCTCTTCGGGGCGTCGTTCGGTAGCTCCATAATACACTTTGGAGTTCTCCTGGCCATTTCCCCTTGGCTTCCCCTAGTCTCTTTTTCAGGCCATCTTTTATGGTCCTGTTCGATACTTCCACCTGCCCGTTGCTTTGGGGGTGAGCTACTGGGGCGAAGTGCATCTTTATTCCGAGGTCGCTGATGAATTCTTGGAATCCTTTGTCTATGAACTGGGATCCATTATCAGCTACTAGTACCCTCGGTATGCCAAATCTGCATACGATGTTCTTCCATACGAACTTCTGCACTTCTTTTGCCGAGATAGTTGCTAGTGGTTCTGCCTCTACCCACTTTGAGAAATAGTCCACTGCTACCACGCAGAATTTCACGCCTCCGGGTGCTGTGGGGAGTGGCCCAATAAGGTCTATACCCCAGACTGCGAAGGGCCAAGGATAGTCTGCCGAAGTTACCATTTCCGAGGGTGTCCTCTGGATTTTTGCATGTCTCTGGCAGCTACCGCATTTCCGGACGAACTGTCTTGCGTCCTTTCTCAGGGTAGGCCAGAAGTATCCTTGGCGGAGTATTACTGCTGCAAGGGCATCAGTTCCAATGTGTGGACCACACATGCCTTCGTGAACTTCTTCAAGGACCATTTCAGTATCCTCTTCATTCACACATCTTTGCAGCGGATTCGCATATCCCTGCCGGTATAACTCTTCGCCAATCAGGAAGAATCTTCCGGAGCGTCTTCGCAGTCTTGCAGCATCGCCGGGGTCTTCGGGGAGCAAATTCTCTGCGAGGTATCTTTTTATTGGGTCTTTCCACCCTGTTCCCGAGGTCGCCATGCTCAGCACTGAGATGCTCGGATGGTCTAGCACCTCGGTGTATGTTTTCGACTTCGCCAAGCAATCTGCCTCAGTGTTATTCCGCCGAGGTACATTTTCGATCCGTACGGCGTCAAACTCTTGGATGAGCTTTGCTACTAGCTCATGATATTTTGCCAAGATTGGGTCCTTCGCCCCATAATCTCCTGCCGTCTGCCGAACTACCAGCTGGGAATCGCTGTGAGCCTTTAAGTTTCTCACGCCAATCTTTCTGGCCAAGCGTAATCCCGCTATGAGGGCTTCATACTCAGCTACATTGTTGGTGACGTTGAAGCTGAACTTGATAGCCTTCATTACCTCCAGGCCTTCGGGGCCCCTGATAATTACTCCTCCCTGGTGTTCAGCTCCAACTGGTGTTCGGACCCCATTTGGAGGCTTTCCGTCTGGGTATTTCGTGCAAGGTCCATTCTGGCTCACCCTCTTTTGGATCTGAATGGCTCTCCTCAGTGGTGGGTATTTCGGCGATAAAATCTGCCAGTGCTTGAGCTTTTATGGCCTTCCGAGGCTCATACGTGATTTCGTGTTCGCCCAGCTCTATGCACCACTTGGAGAGCCTTCCCGAATGATCAACTCTCTTCATGACATCCCGTAGCGGCAGACTACTTCGGACGATGATGGGGTGAGCCTGAAAGTATGGTCGCAGCCTTCTCCCTGCAAGCACCAAGGCGTATATAGCTTTTTGAAGCAAAGGGTACCTGACTTCGGCGCCATGCAGGGACTTGCTGACATAGTAGACCGGCCATTGCTTTGGCCCTTCTTCTTTCACAAGGACCGAGCTCACAGCTTTTTCTGTGACGGCGAGGTAGAGTACGAGGGGCTCTTCCTCCCGAGGTTGTCGCAGAGTCGGCAGGCTGGCCAGGTAGACTTTGAGTTCTTCCCAGGCTTTTTGGCAATCTTCATCCCAAGGATGATCATTTCTTCCGAGGTTGCCTTCCATTTTTGCTGCCTTTGTGAGGACTTTGAAGAAAGGTCGACACCTATCTCCGTACCTGGAAATAAACCTGCTCAGAGAGGTTATTCTTCCGGTGAGTCTCTGCACGTCTTTGACTGTGGCAGGAGTTCGGAACTCAAGCAGAGCCTTAATCTTCTCGGGGTTAGCGTCGATGCCTCTTTCGGATACCATGTACCCAAGGAATTTTCCCGAGGTCACCCCGAAGATGCACTTCTCAGGATTAAGGCGGATCCCGAAGGCTCTAAGCTTTTGGAAGGTTTCCTCTAAATCTGCAACGTGGTAGCCAGGCAGCTTGCTCTTGACTATCATATCATCAACATACACCTCCATGTTTCTCCCCATTTGGTCTTTGAAGACCTTGTTCATCAGCCTCTGGTAGGTGGCTCCTGCATTTTTGAGCCCGAAGGGCATCCTGATATAGCAATATGTTCCTCCCTCGGTGATGAAGGCAGTCTTCTCTTCATCTTCGGGGTCCATCCTTATCTGATGGTAGCCACTGAAGGCGTCTAGGAAACTTAGGAGCCCATATTCAGCAGTTGAATCTACCAGTTGATCTATTGGCGGCAGAGGGTATGAGTCTTTCGGGCAAGCATCGTTCAAGTTTCTGAAGTCGATGCACATCCGGAGTTTGCTGCTACCTTCTTTTGTGGCAATGACCACGTTGCTTAACCATTCGGGGTACTTGACCTCCCTGATAACTTCAGCATCTAGGAGACGCTGGACTTCGGTTTTGACAAAGTTGCTTTTGTGGGCTGAGATGCTCCGTTTCTTTTGCCGGACAGGTTTTGCTTCCGGGCTTACTTTGAGGCTATGCTGTATTATGCCAGGGTTTACTCCTGGCATATCTTTCGGCGAGTAGGCAAACAGATCTTTATTTTCCAGCAGAAAGGATACAAGTTTTTCCTTGTCACCTTCGGCCAAGCTCTTCCCTATTCGGGTAGATTGTCCTGGGACAAGATCTACTGCTTCCGTTTCTGCTTTGGCGAGATCTTCTTCTTTGCCTTTTTCTGGCGCCTTTGCCTCCATTGTTTGCGCGAGGTTGCTTGCCGGAGCTTTTCGTGCTTTCACAAACACCTTTCTTACCTCGGCTTGGTCTATGAAGACCTCTGCATCTCCATCCTTGGTGGCGAATGTGACAGTCAAGTACTTCACATCAGGGCGAATATGCAGGTTCCCCATTGTCAGCCTTCCAAGGATGGCGTTGTACGAGGACGGGACGTCCATGACGATGAATCTCGCCATTGTGGAGGCGTACAACTCAGCTGCTCCGTCTACCGAAGTCCCTCTCATCATCAGCGGGAGGTCGATCCATCCGAGGACGGGGAGTTCGGATGGTCCAACCCCAAAAGTGGGCGAGGTGACAGGCTTCAGTTCGCTGCTGGAGATGCCCAAGCTCGGCAGCAGGTGCGAGAATAGGACGTCAGCATTTGAGCCATCATCAAGCAACACTCTTTTGACGTCCCAGTTCCCTATTCTCGCCATAATCAGCAGCGGATCGTCGTGGGGGAAGACGACGGTGGAGCCATCTTTGCAAGCCAGCTTCTTTGATGGACTTTGATACTCCATGACTGCAATTTCTCTGGCTTTCCGCTTTCTTTCCGAGGATGGGAGCCCCGTGGTGATGGTTTGGATAACCCCTGAAGGAGGTGGAGGGCGCCTTTTTGGACTTCTATTTCTCCGCCTGTCGGAGTCGTAATCCTCGTCTTCGGCCCTTTCTTCCTCCTCTTTTCTCCTCTTTGGGGAAGGCATCCGCAGGTACTTCCGAAGTTGGCCTTGTTTTATCAGCGACTCTATGTACTTCTTTAGCTGGAAGCAGTCTTTGGTGTCATGACCGTGGTCGCGATGAAACTGGCAAAACTTCTTGGCATTCTTTTTGTTATCGGCGGTCATGGCCCTTGGCCGCCGAATCTGCGTCCCTTGCCTTTCCAGCGCCATGAGGATGCTGGTCCGTGTGGTGCTCAGGGGGGTGAAACTTTGAGGTTTCCTTCCCCACGTCCTCCGAGGTCGTCCTGGCTGTTCCGTCGGATGACGAGCTTGTTGAATGGACCCTTCGGCGCGGTGGTGATCGGACTTCGGCCCTGCCATTCTTAGCTCCTCGGCTGTCATGTGCTGTTCGGCCCTTCGGTAAAATTCTCCGAGGGTGTCCGGGGGGTCCTTTGAGAACTCGTAGAACAGCTGTGAGTCCCGCCGAAGGCCCCGTGTCATGGCAAGAATGCGGATTTTGGGCCAGAAGTCTGGGACGCTCAGGGCTTCCCTATTGAATCTTTCGACATAGTCTCGGATGGTTTCTCCGTTCCTCTGCTCTATGTCGAACATCTGCACAGGCATCTTCGCCGTTGGCCTGCTCCCAATGAACTGCTGCGTGAAGGCCGTGGACAACTCCTGGAACTCAGTGATGGTCCCTGGAGGCAATGAATTGTACCACGCAGTTGCTGGCCCTGTGAGGGTGACTTCAAAGCATTTGCACATGGTAGCGTCATCAGCACCGTGCATTATCATGCTACGTCTGTACTTCGTCAAGTGGGCCTGTGGATCTGTAAGGCCATCATAAATTTCCAGACGAGGTACTCTGAAGTTACCTGGCATAGCTGCCTCAACGACGGCCTGAATGAATGGGGAGTCATCTTCGCAGCATGTTCCAGAGAGTCTGGCCCAAACGGGTTTTCTGGCCACTTGTTTCTCCACTCTGTCCAGCCGTGCTAGTATCCTCTCCATAAGCACTGTGGCGCTAGGGCCTTCTTCAGGGAATGGAGATCGTCGGCGCCTCTTCGGGGAGCGAGTTCGGCGCTGAGGGGACAAGGACCTCGCCTCAGGCGACGAACTGCTTCGCTGTGAGACTCTCGGTCGCTTGGACCCGGTTTGTCCCACAGGCCGTTTCCCGAGGGCTATATCTTCTGTGGATGATTCTTCGCGAGGGTCTCCACTCCCCGAACTGCGATGTGTAGACTTGGGGCTTCTCTCCCGAGGGCGTGTCGGTGAGGGGGGTCTCTGGGCCCGTGCTTGCTGTGGCCACCTTCGGTCGATCTGCTGGGTCACTTCAGCAACGACCGAACGCTGAAAGTCCCTCAAGAAGCTCATGGTGACTACCAGAGGGCGGTCTTCCTCAGGCGCAGAAGTCCCTGGGAGTGTTTGCTCAGCAGCCGGTTGTGTCTCAGGCGTGGACTGAGACCTTGGGAGTCCCTTGTCCTTAGAACGCCGAGTCTCAACGACGGCGATCTCAGAGCGGGTTCCCACAGACGGCGCCAAATGATGGCCAGGGGCCTCATCGTTTATAGTCATGATGACTGGTGGAGAGACTTCTGGGAGGAAGAACGCCTGGTGGATTGGATCGCCCAAAGGAGAGTGCCTGAAAGCTCAGAAACAAAGGGTTAGGAGGCCCCCGGAGTGTTTTTCCGGGGGGGGAGCCTCCGACGCCCAAGTCAGTGGTTGGCTGAGAGAAAGGCAGAGGAAATAGCACAAAGGGCTGAGGAGTCTTGCCTGGTAATTTTCTCATAGTGTGGGAGCAGTATTTTGCCAACCAGCCTCCTGCCAAGTATTAATTCCTGGTATTTATAGGAGCGCCTAGCCCGTTCAGATCACGACACGTGTTCGGTCGGATGTTCCTGAATTTCTGGGCGTAGGAGACAGATAGCTGGTAGCAGGTTGCCTTGAGCCATGTGCTGAGACGGGCCATGATGTGATTCTGATGGCGTCAGCGTGGCAGTGCGCCTTTTGAGGCGGATTGTGGCTTCTGCGAATGGATGTGTCAGAGGCTTCCTTAAATGCTTCCATAAATGCTCCTGCCGTACTCCCGAAGTCCCTGGGTGAGGTCGTCCTTAGGTACGGACAGAGCCTCTTCGGGAAACAAGCCCTCAGTTCGGGGGTTTCCAGCTTCAGGGAGTTCCGCCTTTGGGGATATCATGTTCGGCTCGCTATGTCTGGTGCCGCTTTTCCGAAGGCGATCTGTTCACAACCTTGGGGGGGCGAGTAGTGTCCTCGGGCTTTCCAGGCGTGCCGGGCTCGGAGCTCTTCGGCTATTTCCCGAGGTGCATGATCACACCTTTTCTCGGGTAGCCCCAGCTTCTTCTGGCCATTCTTATGGCAGGGAGTTCGGCCAGATAGAGGCGATAGCGTTTGGCTATCAGGTATCCTGGATGCCCTGTCCCCTAAATTTGAGAAAAACTTCCTAGGCCTTTTGGGAGGCTTCCTATGGCCTCTAGGCATGCTATGCCCGAAATCTTCTATTTCGAGAAAGTAGGCACCCGAGACTCCTCCATTCGAGTCACCAAAAATACCTTACTTTCGGTGCCCAAACAGGCCGAATCCGAACAAACCTAGGGTTTTTGCAACTATTGCAAGAATCCTAATCCATATAGGTATCTCATACCTATCAATTTCGGGTTAATCTCATTAACCAATTTGTGTCGTTTCTTCATATATCTCATATGTTCATTCCGAATTCCGGTTTCATGCATCATGAATCAATCTAATTAATCATGGCCAAAAACCAATTGAACACATAGCATCATGCGATTCAACACTCAATCCCGATTTAGGGTTTCACCAGTAGCTCTGATACCACTGTTGGGTTTCGGGAGCCAAACAGCGCAGCGGAATTTAACCGAAACCCTCCAGGATCCAAGTGAAACGGGGTAAACCGGGTGTTCGAAAATTTTCATACCTAATTTTCGGTTGAGATCTCTCACTCAACTGTAGAGTCGAATCACAAAACCTGAACAGTTGACGTGTTCAAGCTCTCTATGGTATCCACACGAGCCTCTCGGGATCACCACGCTTCCACCACGTCCCGGCAGATGCGTTTCTCTTGCGCTCGCAGTGCTAGCTTGCGTCCTCCAAGGAATTGCAAGAGAAGAGTGCGGATGTCCTTTTGGGAGGCTAGGGCAAGGAGACCTGCGAATTTTTCACTTAAAAGTTGTATTTATAGTGAGACTCAACTTCCAGGCCTAATGGGTTTCAAAGGCCTAATCCAATTAGGATTTAATTTCAGGCTTAATAATGGCTCAACTATTGGGCCCATTATTAATCCGAAATTAAAGTGATACCATAACCCAAATAATTAGCAAAGGCACTCTAATGATCCAAATTGCTCTATTGCTGCGACCCAAATAGGCTCTTATCACGTTGGCAATGATCATAACTCACCATTTATGACATAAGCAATGAGCGGTGTCTAGCAAACATCATTGCTACCAAGTGACAAGATTGTTGATGATTCGACTATACCTTTATGATCATCACGGATATATGCCACTATCGTTTTGTCCAAGATATCAAGACTAAGCACGAGACATGGAAGTGTGTCACTACTCTCCAAAGGGACGCGAGCACCGACTTCGGAAAGGAGGGTGTCTGGCCTCTCTTGCATTTGAGACCTCAGTAATCCCTTCATCGAGCCCCTGGAGGCGACAGAACCAACCTCGAGGAATACGGTCCATCACCACCCACCCTCAGTAAGATAGATGTCCGAACCACCTTCGGCAGGGAAGAACATCTTCCCAAACGGGACCAACCCTTGGCGAACATATTCCCGGATTACTGAAGTGATCTTGGAAGGAAGTTCCTCCTGCTCTGAAGAGCTCTATTCTATTCTACCAAAGGGACCTCAGGAGTATGACAGAAACAATTAAGGAGCCTCTGACACACTCTGTACCCATATGATCTCTGACATGCCGCGCCCCCAAGACTCGCTCTGACACCGCCCTCGCCGCCCAGGCTCTTGGTCAACGGCCTGCTCTTGGCCAAGCGGCCTGTGGTCGGCTACACGCTCCCCCTCCCCTCTGTCCTGAAGGTACGGATCGCATCTGACCGAATGGGTGTCATGATCTGGGCTGGCTATGTCAAACAAACTTCTACTGTTCACCTCCCTTCAAATATTCGATCAGCATCCCAGGTATAAGGGATTCGATACAGCAAGGCCAGGTAAAGGGATTGGACTTCAAGGGGAAATCTCTCCACTTTTACTTACTCTCTCCGTTTCCAAACGCTGACTTGGGCGTCGGAGGTTCCTCCCCGGAAAAACACTTTGGGGACCTCCTAACCCCTATTTTTCTGGGTCTTTGCAGTCCTCCTCCTGCCGGTGCTTCCTCACCCAGGCATTCTGCAACTGGCAGTCTCTGCTCCAGGCTCACCATGTCACATGACGATGATGCTAGAGGGCCTCATTTGGCGCCGTCTGTGGGAAACATCTCCCAGGTCGCCGTCGTAGAGACTCGGCGCTCAAAGGAAAAGGGGCTCCCGAAGTCCATCTCCACGTTGGAGGCTTAACCGGCGACCCAGTAGCCCACTGCAGAGACTTCTACACTGACTAATCTATCGCCCTCTTACAGTAACGATGAACTTCTTGCGAGACTAACCATGCGCTTCCATCATCGACTTCAAAATGACTCCGAGCTGAATCGACCTCCCCTTCGGACCAGTACCCTGGGAGAACAGGCTCGAGGTCCACCCACCAGAGCTCCGGGAGTGAGGTACTCCCTCGGGAGAAAGCATCTCTTATGGAGGTCCACGTGCCCCCTAGCTCCGGCGCGACTGCCGGGAGGACTCACTCGATGCAGCCTTCAAAGGAAACCAGGGCCTCCTCTTGGTGGCGCGTCCATCCCCGTACCAAACGGTGTTAGTCTCCAAACGTCAACTGAAGTTATTCTCCGAGAAGGAGAAGAAGTTCGCCGATTACAAGCGTGTTACCACTCTCCTCGTCACTGAATGGGAATTCTCCGAGAAGGACGGCTGCCCGTTATGGAAAAAATCCTGCAGGAAGAAACTGGAAAAGCTGCCCTTATGAGAGGCAAATATCCTCCCAAGACTGGAACCAGTCTGAGAGGCAGATTGTCTCCCAAAAACCAGTTATGGTCCAGATTGTCTGAGTCACCTTTTTGTGCGGGAGTCAGTCCCTTTGTGCGGGTGTAGGTGTAGGCCCATGCCTAGTGACTTCTGGGTGCCACGCTTAGAAACTTACGATGGGCATAGTGACCCCCAGGCGCACCTCACACAGTACAAACGAAGCATGGTGCTCCACGGCACCGATGACGCCACCCTCTGCAAGTGGTTTGAAGTTACCCTCTCCGGTCTGGCAACGGCATGGTATAACTCCCCTGGCTCATGGAACCTTGCTAAGTTTCCAGCAGCTGTCTACTGCCTTCACCCAGCAGTTCATTGTTAGCAGGTCGACAGCCAAGATGCCAGTACAGATGTTCGACATAGCGCAGCGGAGTGGGGAAACCATTCGCAACTACGTCAAAAGGTTCAACCTAGAAGCACTAAACGTGCTAGACTTTCAGCCTGAGATCCGTATTCTTGCAATGATAAGAGGACTTCAGAGGGACTCCTAGCTCTTCTATGAGTTCTCTAAGGACCCTCCAAACACCTTGGGGGAGCTTTACCGAAGGGTCGAACAGTACATGATGGCTGAAGAAGTCAGAACGGAGGGACCAAAGGTGGAACACCCTCGGTCCGAAAGGACCAAGTCACCAGCCTCAGCCTCGACACCAGAATGAGGTTGGAGGAAGGCCCCGAAAGCAAAGGGGTAAAAGGCCCCAATAACGTTCACTCCCCTGAACGCGCCAAGAGAGCCAGCATTCTTATGGCATTGGACAGGCAAGGGACTACAGTCCTAAGGCCAAAGGCTGTGACCTCGGAAAATATGAAAAACATGAAGAATTTCTGCCAATTCCACCGAGATCATGGCCATGACACTGAAGATTGCTTCCAGTTAAGGAAGTACATCGAGTCCTTGATAAAGCAAGGCCAACTTCACCGGTACTTGCGGATGCCTTCTCCGAAGGGGAAGAAAGGAGGGGAACAAGGAAGGGGGGACGAAGAGGACTATGATTCCAGGGACGATAGACGTCGGGACTATGAAAGTCCTCGATAGAAGAACCCACTGCCATCGACAGGTCGGTCATTCAGAACCCACTGCATCATCGACAGGGGTCAGGGAACCACCACTACAGGGATACCCAAAAGCCAAAAAGGGAAGATAAGGATAAGGGAAATCTCCGTAATTGAGTATGGGACTCGCCGAAACAGGGTTGTTCACAAAGATGGGTCCACTATAAAATTCCCTCATGATGACCCACTCCTCGTCACGGCAAGGATAGGGGGTTGGGACGTCAAAAGAGTACTCCTGCACGACGGCTCCAACACCAACGTCATCCTCTTGCATCTACTGCCTAAATTAGGCATCTCAAGAGGCTACCTCAACACAGTCAATTCCCCCACCTTTGGGGTTGGGCCATCCAAGCTCCCAGTTCTCGGATGCATCGATCTACCTCTAATGTTAAAGAAGAGACCTCGCCTCAGAGAATCAGGAAGAATTATTTGCCTCTGTTATAACGAGATTAATCATCATTGATGTTCCCTCATCATACAACGCCATCCTCGGGAGGCAAACTCAAGGCAATCTCCACATCTGCCCGGATGTGAAATACTTAATGGTCACCTTCACAACTAAAGGAGGAGATGTAGAGATCTTCATCGACCAAGCTGAAGTCAGGAAGGTCTTCACTAGGGCTAGACAAAGCCCGGCCAAGGTCCAAGTACAGACTTCGGCTACGGAAAAAGTAGTCACAATAGGCGAAGCAACGATGAGGGAAGAAACAGAAGAACTGGAGAAAGTAGAGATAGAAGACGTAGAGTTGGCCCCTAGCCAAAATACCCGAGTAAGGAAAAAATTGGGCCAAAAGTGACAAAGATAAGCTTGTATCTTTCTTGTTAATGAACAAAGATCTATTTGCCTACTCTCCGAAAGACATGCCTGGGGTTGACCCCAGCATAATCCACCATAGTTTCAAAGTTCGCCCGGACGCTAGGCCGGTTCGGCAGAAAAATGGAACCTATCATCTCATAAGAATTCCTTCGTTAAAGCCAAGGTTAGGTGCCTGATTAAGGCAAGGGTAATAAGAGAAGTTAAATACCCCTAATGGCTTAGTAATGTGGTCATCGCCAGAAAGGAAGGGAGTGAAAAGCTCCGAATGTGCATCAATTTTCGGAACTTGAATGATGCCTGTCCAAAGGACTCCTACCCTTTGCCAGCCATAGACCAACTGGTGGATTCAACTGCCGAATACAGTCTTCTCAATTTCCTCGATGCCTTCAGTGGGTATCATCAAATTTGGATGAATCCTGAAGATGAAGAGAAAACTGCCTTCGTCACCGAAGTTGGTACCTACTGCTACGTCAGAATGCCCTTCAGGCTTAAAAATGCAGGGGCTACCTATCAGAGGTTGATGAATAGAGTGTTCGATTCTCAAATTTGGAGAAACATGGAGGCACATGACGATGATATGATAGTTAAGAGCAAAATGCCTAGTAATCATATCGACGACTTATGCGAAACCTTTCAACGACTTTTGGAGTTTGGCATTCACCTCAATCCCGAGAAGTGCGTGTTTGGAGTGAGTGCAGGTAAGTTCCTTGGGTATGGTGTTGGAAAAGGGAATAGACGCCAACCCTGAAAAAGTTAAAGCCCTGCTAGGTTTCTGAACGCCTACAACCATTAAAGATATACAAAGGCTTACTGAAAGAATCACTTCCCTTAGTAGGTTCATTTCTAGGTACGGTGACTGATGTCGACCGTTCTTCAAGGTGCTCACTAAAGCACCCACGAGCAGAGGCAACTCCGGAACCGAGGAACACCCTTGGAACCCAGAATGCCAGAAAGCTTGGGATGAGCTTAAAAGTTACCTAACCCGTTTGCCAACACTTCAGCAACCACGGGAAGGAGAACCTCTTATCCTCTACCTCGTTGTCACTGAAAAAGCTGTGAGTTCAGTCCTAGTGAAAGAAGCGGGAGGGAGGCAGTGGTTAGTATATTATGCGAGCAAATCCCTGCATGGTGCCGAGGTCAGATACCCATTAATCCAAAAAGCCATCTATGCCTTAGTGCTAGCAGGTAGAAGGCTACGGCCCTACTTTCTAGGACATCCCATCATTGTCCGAAGCAACCTACCTCTACGCGACATAATGAAAAAGGTAGAGCATTCGGGAAGGCTGTCAAAATGGTGTATCGAGCTCGGAGAGTATGACATCACTTATGAGCCAAGAAGACAAATAAAGACCCAAGCATTGGCAGATTTCATCGTCAAAATTCTAGGAATCGAGGATGCTGAAGTCACCTTGGAAGATCTGATAAAGATTGAACCCGAGTGGAAACTCTTCATTGATAGAGCCTCAGGCGCCGAGCACCAAGGCACTGGCGTGGTTCTTAAGGGGCCCGAAGGCATAGAAGCCACCAAAGCTATCAAATTCGATTTTGATATCACCAACAACATCGCTAAATATGAAGCCCTCATAGCAGGACTAAAACTAGCCAGAAGAGTCGGTGTAAGAAACCTTAAGGCCCACAGTGACTCGCAGCTAGTAGTCCGGCAAATGAAAGGAGATTACGTGGCAAAGGACCCATCCTTGGAAAAATACCATGACCTCGTCAAGAAGCTCGTTAAAGAGTTCGACTTGGTACAAATAGAAAACGTGCCTTGAAGAGATAACGCTCCAGCTGATACCTTGGCCAAATCCAAGGAACCCACCGAGGTGCTAAAACAACCTAGCACAGAGTTAATGTGCATAGCATAGCAACCTCGGAGGAAGGATGGCAAGATTCCATCAAAAAATACCTACAACTTCGGTGCTACCCGAAGACCCTACCGAGGCCGCAAAGGTGTGAAAGCGCTCCCGGAGATACTTCCTCATCGGCGATGAACTGTACAGATAAAGGTATGCAAGTCCCTTGCAGAGGTGCATAAGTGAAAAAGATGTCAGAACAGTCCTCGAGGAAGTTCATGAGGGGGCCTGTGGTTCCCACATAGGAACGGACGCCCTCACCGGAGTGATATTTATTCAAGGTTACTTCTGGCCTACCCTAAGAAAGGATGCAAGACAATTTGTCCGAAAATGTGACAAGTGCCAAAGACACGCCAACGTCTAGAGGTTACCCTCAGAGTTAATAACCTCGGACAATTATCCCTGTCCATTTGCAGTATGGGGTATTGACCTCATCGGGCCGCTCCCGACTGCACATGGAGGAGTGAAGTTCTGTGTGATTGCAGTAGATTACTTCACTAAATGGGTCGAGGCAGAGCCCCTGGCAACAATTTCGGCAAAAGACATACAAAAATTTGTTTGGAAGAACATCATATGCCGATTTGGCATATCGAGGGTAATAATGGCTGACAATGGCACCCAGTTTACAGATAAGTGGTTCTAAGAATTTGTGGCTGACCTCGGCATCAAGCTACATTTCGCCCCGGTAGCCTATCCTCAGAGCAACAGGCAGGTAGAGGTAGCCAATAGAACCATAAAGATGGCCCGAAAAAAGAGATTGGGGGAGGCAAAGGGAAAATGGCCAGGGGAACTTTCTAGTGTGCTATGGAGCTACCGGACAACACCCCAAAGAGCCGCAGGTGAGACGCCTTTTTCACTGGTCTTCGGCACAGAGGCCATTATCCCCATCGAGGTAGTCCAGCCATCGGTCAGGGTACAAGTGTTCAACAAAGAAAGGAATGATGTCAGATTGAGAACTAAGCTCGACCTAATTTATGAACACCGAGAAGTGGCCGAGCTCAGGAGAAAAGCCTTCCAGTAAAGAGTGGCTATGGCCGCGAACTTACATGTCAGGAAAAAAGAAATAAAAAAGGGAGACCTCATTCTCCGAAAGGCTGAGTTTGAACCCCGAAGACCACCTCATGGAGTACTTCGAGCTAACTGGGACAGACCTTATCTGGTCCTTGATAAAGTTCGAAAAGGAGTCCACAAGCTCAGCGATCCCGAAGGTGGAGAACTGAAAAACACTTGGCACTCGGATGCCTTGAA